>CM019151.1:38415060-38618711 GCA_009733165.1 Naja naja
CTGTTTGTACCCTGTAAGAACGAGGGCCTGTGATTTGAGTTATTTCAGCAGGAATCCATGAAGGTTCACCCATAAGGTTCTTAGCATAAACAGAATCACCCACACTGAACGTGTGAACTTTGCTAGTGGAATCTAGTGGTGCTGGTGCAGTGATGAAGGCGTCAAGGGAGACCTAAGTTTCCTACCCATCAACAACTCTGCTGGGGATAAGTTAGTTGATGGGTTAGGAGTGATGCTGAACACTAAGAAGTTTTTCAACTTTCTCTGATGTCCCCAGGACCCAATTGCTGAAGCTTTTCCTTGGTAAAACGTACCATCTGCTCCAGCCTTGTTAGTCAAGGGTGCCCAGGGCTGTCAGGGCATGTCTGATACCCAGTTGTGCTGATAGGATTCAAAAGGTTGGATGTAAATTGAGGCCATTGTCAGAGACAAGAACATCAGGTAACCCGTGGGTTACAAAAGCTTTTTAAGCTGCTTGATGACAGCATCAGTTGTGGTGGATGCCATAGGATTACCTCTAAGATGCAACCCAGTTTTCAACCATTTTGTCAATACCTGGCCACCATAAACTCCTTGGCCAATCCCTTCATCCTTACATACCAGGATGACCTCATGTAGCATTTCCAAAACCTCCTTTGCAGTTTTGGGAATAACCACCCTGTTACCACAAAATACATCCTCTTAATACAGATAATTCAGTTTGCCTGGATTTAAAAGGTTGGGCAAGGTGAGGTAGATCTTGAAGAGGCCAACCTTTCTTAATCCAGCCTATAATAGGAGCCAATAAAGTGTCTTTGGCAGTCTCTCTGGCAATTTCAGCAGCGTGTACTGGAAGCTTGGCAACAGTTTCTAGGAAAAGGTGTGTGCCTCAGGTTCAAAGTCCTCCTTGTGACAAGGAAGGGCAAGCGACTCAAGGCATCAGCATGTCCAATGTCCTTGCCAGGCTTGTGGATAAGTTTGTATGAATAAGCAGCAAGAAATTCAGTCCACCTCAGCATTCTTGGTGACAGGATAGTGGGTGTAGGTTTGTCTCCTGCCACAATGCCTAACAAAGGTTTGTGATCTGTGACAATGGTAAATGTTCTCCCATATAAATACTCATGAAATTTCTTGATAGCTGCAACAATTGCCAATGCTTCCTTGTCCAATTGGCTGTAATTCCTCTCTGCTTTGGTCAAGGTGCAGAGTAAAATGCAATAGGGGCTTCTCCCACTGGGAAGCCTGTGGCTCAAAACCCCCCACTCCAAGGGGATGCATCACAAGTCAGTACAACAGGTAAATTCTCAGAGAACTGTATGAGTACAGCACCAGACGTGATTAGTCTTTTAATACTGTTAAATGCTGATTGTTCTTTCCTGCCCCAGACCCAAATAGACTTTTTGTCAAGCTATCTGTGTAATGGTTCTGCAATGGTTGCCTTCTGAGGTAGGAACATGTGATAAAAGTTAATAAGTCCAAGGAAGGCTTGCAAATCGGTTTTGCATTTTGGTCTAGGGGCTTGGCATCTGTAGGGTGGATGCCATGCTTGTCAATCATATAGCCCAAGAACTCAACCTTGTCAGTTCTAAGAGTGCATTTTTCTTCCTTGACTTTTAACCCCGCTTTCTTGAATTTGGTAAGGACTTCTCTGAGTCTCTCTTGTAATTGAGTGTCATTTTCAGCAGAGATTAACACATCATCAAAGTAAGGCACTACCCTGGCAGTCCTTGGAGCATCCTTTCCATAAGGCTTTGGAAAATGCCTGGTGCCACGCTTACTCCAAACTGTAACCTTTACATTTGAAGGCACCTCTATGAGTCACAATGGTTTGGGCCTCTGCAGTGGCATCATCAACTGTTAGTTGTTGATATGCCTGGGCCAGATCCAATTTGGCAAAGACTGTACCCCTGCCAAGTGAATGTAATAAATGATGCACCACTGGAACTGGATATGCTCTGTTGAAGAGCATGGTTCAATGTCCCTTATAGTCCCCACAGATTCTCACTGACCCATCAGTCTTGACTGGTGTGACTATGGGTGTCTCCCATCTGGAGTGGTCAGTGGGCTCTAAAACTCCTTGAGCTATTAGTTTATCTAATTGTGCATCAATTTTTTTCCTTTAAGGCAAATGGGACCCTTCTGGGCTTTAAGCAAATTGGGGCACCTTGGGATCTAGGTTGAAAGTGATAGGGGTCCCCATATACTTGCCCAATCCATCGCTGAAGACCTCTGGAAACTCAGACTTCAGGGCCTCCTCCCATTCAGTGTTGCTCACGTGATTGATGCCAGTCACCTCGATGCCTAGTGGATTGAACCACTCAAGTCCCAGCAAGCTTGGGCGGTCCTTGTCCACGATGGTCAGGGAAAATGTTTGGTGTGGCCTTTGAACTTCATGATGAATTCTCTTGTTCCAACTACTGGAATCTTGTTCCCTTGGTAGTCTTTAGAGTCAGTGCTTGCTTCTGGAAATGCTTCTTCTGAATGTTGGGAAGTAGCTGTGAATAGTGTCCCATGACACCATAGATAAATAGGAGCCTGAGTCCACTTCCATTTGGTAAGGCCTTCCTTCAATTAGTACCTTCACATGTACTTTTCTGCTTCTAAGGGTGAAGAATGACCAATGGTGACTGTTTGATGAGTTTCATTCTTCCCATTTGCTTCTGTGTTGCCCCATTTTCTCACTGAAGTTGTTAGGCTTGAAATCTTTGTCAGGAAACTTCTTTCTGCTTGGTGGAGTTCTGGATGATTTGCAGACTCTTGCTAGGTGACCTTTTTTCACAACGGAGACAGATGGTATCAAAAAACTTGCATTCAGTGCGGGGTGGCCCCCACAACCTCTGCAATAAAAGTCTTGCCTCTTTCTTCCAAGGTCTTTCCTTTTCTTCTCCATTCTGAGTCTATAAATTCCTTCCTCCACCTCGCTACAGTCTGAATCAGAATCTATTTGCTCTTAATGGGTTGTTGTGGATTTTTCCACATCAGGATGGCTTATGCCTTGTTAATTTTCTTCATGGCTGCTGCTGAGGACTTGGTAGCTTCCGCTGAAGAAGCTTCTTCTATGGCCTCCTTAAGCGTGATCTTAGGTTTCATTAATAATTTGCTCTGCAAAACCTTGTCTTTTAGGCCTAGAACAAATCGATCGCGCATGGCCTCTTCTAAGTTGATAAATTCACATGCACCCCAATGTCCCTTAAACTTGCCATGAAGTCATTAACGTTTTGCTTTCCCTTGATCCCAATGGTAGAATTCGTGTCTTTAATGAGGCACGATACTGCGAATGGGCTCTTAATAACTTTTCTAAATCGGGTCAGTCCATTACCTTCATGTCTGCAGCTCCCACCTTCGCCATCTTGAAAATGGCCGGACCACAGTGGGTGAGAAAGACCGCCCTCTTCCGCTTGTCGGAAATGTCGGCGAGATCATTTCCCTCCAAATACATTTGGAAACGATCCGCATACGAGTTCCAGTCTTCTGCTCTCAGATCGAACGGGGCTGGAGGGGTGTTCAGTGCAGCCATCTCTCTCGGCTTGTTTTCCGCGTCTTCTTCTCTTCAGGAAGGATCCCACCTTCGTCGCCAGTGTTAGATTTGCATGAAGAGTCAGATGCAAAGTGCTTCAGTGAAGAGTTTATTAGTGACTACAGCTCATAACAGATCCGATTTGGCTGGTCTGCGCTGCTACTTATAGCCAGCAGCCGCAGTTGCCAGCCAATCAGAGTGCAGGGTTTTCCTGCACTTTTAAACCAATCATTTCTGACATTTTACAAGAACAGTTCAAACTTAACCAATGACATTCAAACCTGCATACATAACATAAACCATGCTAAGATTCTGGGTACAAATGCATAAGAAATCCAGCTGCTGTAAAGATAAAAGAAAAAAATATTTTCTAACCACAATAAAGGACCATAGGATAGACATGTACCAATCTCACATTTGAAGTGAATCATGCTGTTTGCATTGTTTTCTTTCAGTAACAGTTCCTGGAGGGATATAGTCTTACTGTAACCACTCTTAACTTCCTCAAACTCTCCAAAGCAGTGTGAAACCAACCTGTAATCACCTGCACTTGTGGCAGCCTTGAAAAGCTGAGCACATGCAGAGATCATTAAGAAACAATCAATGCTCCTTGTAGCTGATCGATAGAGCAGGAGGGGGGAAACCAGTATTCATTCAGGGCTACTGTTGAGAGCATCTGCAAACAAAAAGAAATTCTCTCAACTGCACACCAAACAGAATGAAATGAGTTGATAGAGTTCCTTCCCCCAGAGCTGCTATTAGGAAAAAAAAACCAAACAGGCACAGAGCTACAAAAGAATCTGACAGCACTCTAAAATGAGACAACAGTAATCAAAGCCACAGAGCTGGTAGCTAGTTCTGCTTCCTAGACCTGCATGGAGAACATCATGTGGTCATTGTGGTAGAGCTTTCTCACTGTGGAACTCCATCAATTTTGCAGTACACTCTTATCTTTGAGGCACTAGATTAATAGGTAACTTTTATTAATAAGTTATATTATAAAGGTGCTGTCCAGTCATGTGCGACCCTGGGCATAGTGTTCCTCTCCATTTCTTAGCCAAGGGAACAGCGTTGTCGGAAGAGATTTCCATGGTCCTGTGGCTGTATGCCATGGCACATGGAATACTGTTATCTTCTCACCAAAGTGGTACCTATTCATCTACTTGCATTTGCATGCTTTGAAACATGGGCAGGAGCTGCAGCATTTGTAGCAAATAATGGAAGCTCACCTTAACATGGGGTGCTCAGGCTGCCAGCTTTCTAGCTGACAAGCTCTGCATCTTTAACCACTGAGCCATCATGCCCCTGTATGTTATATTTTATATTAAACTTCACTATATGTTGGAGAGCCAGCGTGGTGTAGTGGTTAAGGTGCTGGATTGAAAAGGCGATAGGCAGATTTCTAGATACAAAAGTCCATGAGATGACTTTGTCCTATCCTTTCCTCTGAGTCCATCAGCATCTGGCTCTACAACAAGCCAGCCAATAAAAAGAAGCCCATGTTTGCAGTATGATAGCTTCAGTGTGAGAAGTAGACAAGCACAGTGCAGAACAATTCTGGCAACTATGTGAGGATAAACATTAAGAACAATGTATTCTTGCATAGAGTACATTTATTTTATAATATTAATTTGTTGCATGGTCTATTAGTAATTTATTTACTATCTTTTAGGCATCTTTTGTTGGACTATTATTGACATTATCAAGGAATTAAATTGATACAGTCTTCCACTGCAGTTCTTCTATTGCAGCTGAAGTGAATCTACCCAGTTTCCCTAATTTCTCCCAGTTTGTCTTTTCTATGGATTTGCCAAAATGTGTGTCCTAAGCTTCTTTTAAACCATGGGATGGATTTCCTATTTATAAGTACAATAAGAATCTATAAACTGGTGAGATTATTGCTTTTGGTTGTTCTAAGTAGTTAAGTATTAAATTCTCAAAACTGGTACAAGGTTCTGCTGAAGAAGCTGTAATATTCCCATTGCCCAAAAGAGATTGGAGTTGATATTAGAAGAACCATGGCATCTTATCACCACTTGGTGCTCTAGCTAATCTTTATTGAGAGGTTTCCTATTACTGTAAAAGTCTCTTAATCTGTAAAAATAGTATCCTTTCAAAAATTTCATTTTAGCAAAAGCCTAGTGATTATCTTGATCTATACATGTTATTAAAGGAGTTAAAGAAATACCGGTATGTTTTGTCAAAGCTATGTATTTACTGTTCCATACTTGAAACATTTTTAGTGAAAACTTTTTCAATATGTTTTATTCTTGAAAAAAATATTTTCAGTGAAGGAACCATTAATTTGCAAAATTATGTGGCTTTAATATAATTTCAGCTTGGATCCATTGTTTAGAAGAGCATTCCATAAAGAATAGACTCATATGCCCTAACTGTGCCATTTGATGTTATATTAACAAATTAGTCTTCTTATTTTTGATATCTATATAAAATCCTTTTATTTATTCTCAATTTTGTTTGCAGGAAAATAGAAGCCTTCTATTTCATTTGCATTTCATTATTACTGCCAATATCTTACAAACTGTTCTGGCATTTTGTCATCTTTAGATTCTTCTTCTTTTAAATAGTTGTCTATATAACTATTGTCTACAGTTGTAATTTCTGATTTTTTAAAATCACTTTCTAATTATTTTGTTCATTTTGTATGTTCCGTGGTTTTCTGGGCAACTATTATGTTTCCATTGTTGTTTCAGCATCATTAGCTTTATCTCTTCTGATATTTTGCATTTTTAACTGTCTTTCTTGGTACACAATTGAATTGGCTGTTGATGATATAAATCTTTAAATAGAGATATATAAAGGAATTGAATTAAGTACCTTCAAATCAATGAAATTGAGTTTTTGTTTGCTTCAAGTCAAACTTGAGCAGAGAATGCTATACAGTTGTCTTGGCAATATTTTCAGAAATGGATTGTCATTGCCTTCTTCCTAGGCTCAGAGACAATGACTGGCTCAAAGTCACTCTCTGTTGGCTCTCCATGCCAAAGGTAGAACTCCAATTTCCCCACTCGTAGTCCACCATCTAAATCACTAGACCAAACTGGCTCTTCAGATAAGATATTGTAAATATCTTTAAATGAACTATGAGTAATGAATAATCAAATCTCCATCTAAAATCAAATATTCCAACTTAGCTCATTTCTAATAAACAGATGATTAGGGGATGGCTATTCCAATTGAACAACCAGCTTCCTGATAACTAATAAGGGTAGAGGTAAGGGGAGATTGTCAGGAATCTGCTCACAGTGATTTGTTCAGTAGATTTCTACTAAAACTACCATATAAAACTTTCTATTCTTTTTTCAGATTTCCTGGAACTAAAGCACAGTAGGTCCAAATGGGCTTTAGTTCTAACTGAAATCTGACTTATAAATATTGGGTCACAATTCATAACATTTAAGAGAAATGTACCTATCTTCTATGGGAGTTTGGTTTAAAGGTCAAGATGGAGAAAAATTGAAGAGAGTGTGAGATTGACCCTTAATTCATTCCAAGCATTATAAGATCAACTTATCTATGTTTCACATCAAACAATAACAAATTTTGATTATGTCATTAACCTCAAAGAGACTGAATGTTGGACTATCTGATCCTTAGCTTTCTTCAATGGATGCATATAGGTGAGACAACCAATTAAATTAGGTCTGTAACCTGTTTCATAGGACAAAATATTTGGGAAAAATCTGTTTTTGTTAATGGGCTGCATGTAAATGCAGCTTGGGCCAACCAGCAGAAAATGATAGCTTAGACTTAAGGGAAAACATGTATGGCTAAGATAAAACAGATTTCAAGGTTATTCAATCCACATGGCAGACTACCCTTCTGTGCACAATTCCCTGCTGCTGTGTTCTCTCACTAACTTCTGAACCTTTATCATCAATGATAGAATAACACTGTGAGTAGAACTTTGCCTAATACTGTATATGAATGTTTGCTGACTTTAAACCTACTATTGTCTTTTTTAATTAAGAACTTTTATAGGAAAAAAACAGTAGGTGCAGGTGATACTGTTTTATTGTTTTTTCAGTCACTTGAGGTAAATGGGTTTCAGCTATCTAAAACCAACAGGAGCATTCAAGGCAGTACAAGAGGAAAATACTACTTTAAAACCACATCTAGAGGTCAAATTTGTGATGGAACACTGAGGAGTAAAGGCTTATGTCAGCTGCTTCTGTCCTGAAAAAAAGAAGTTCTATCCTGGCATCATGGCAACTAGACAATGTGGATTATCCCACAGTTAATTGCTTCATTATGAAGACTAAACTTTAAAAATTGTTTTAGGACAGGGGTGTCAAACCTGCAGCCTGGATTCATCACATGCTGGCCACACCTATCTCTGGTTTAGTGAAGGGGAATTGCGATATTTCGCATGACGTGTCATTGCAAGTTTGACACCTCCATTCTAGGATTAAAAGTTGAGCAGCGCTTTGCATTCAGGGTTTTCCTTTTACCTAGTTTTAATTGTTGGGTTGTGGATAACCTAAAATCTGGTTGTGACAGAAATAGGATGAAAATCTAGGCTTGATTCTGAAATGCTTCTTGCTTCAGCAAAATACAGGATAAATTTACAAACTGGAGCAATTTTGAACAGCTGGAATCCTAATACCTGGAGAGGGAGGGAGACATTCCTAATATTACTAAAGTAACTGGGTATAAGCATATAAAAAATAAATCCATTTAGGCATTGAAATGTTCATTAATACTATAGGGAGAAGATACCTTCTGTAGTTTAAGATGCAGGTTGTCTCCTGTCTTGACAATTGCTCATCTGCTTTCTTCTATCCCACCCACTCTGATCTGCAGTTGAGTTCATCCATACAGAAGGGCTATATAAGACTACAACATCAAAGATAAAGGGGCACAACACCCAACCTTAAATATTATTAATGAAAATAGAAAATATTTAAACTGATTAATTCTTGCAATTTTATGTCAATTTTATATAACTGAATTCAATGAGACTTCCCCTAACATGATAGAAGAGTGTAGTTTAAAAGCTCAGGAATGGCTGGTTTATGTCCAAAGATTATCTTTTCTGGAGAAAGTTCAAAATTATGCTGTAAAAATTCAAAGAGACTGAAACATTAGTGACTGTAAATGTCATGGAAATATATTGAACTTACTTAAGTTATGACCAACATTAAAAGGAGGAAAAGGGATAGCAAATTGATAATATGACTTACCAAATTTTAATTATCTGTCTGAAAGAAAACAGAAATGTTAGTCCGGTAAATGGTCAAATTTGGAAATATGAATAGCTCAGTAATAATTATGCACAGTGTGTTACAATTTGAACCATAATACTACTTGCGTAATACTCTACAATCTCAAGAATTTATGTGAGGGAAAAAGGGGTATCTATCCAGTTGAATCACAGGCAAGAATGAAATAATATTCAAAGTGAAAATTCTCAAATATAAAACTGTCTTCAGATATAAACCATGCACAGTAAATTAATTCCAATTGACTTTTATAAGTAAATTAACAGTGTATACTTTTGTGGAAATTGCATTTGATATAAGTTTACTAAGAATTACACTTAATGAATTCAGTTATTCTTATCAGATAATTTTGTACATGATATTCTTACTAAATATGGAATGGATTTAACTATAAACTATCTATATTTAGTGGATCATGTCAGTGATTTTGCATGTTGTAATTCCAGTGGAGGCAGATAAGTTGCACCAAAGAAAATATATGATGATGAGCAGTGGTGGGATTCAATTTTTTTTACTACTGGTTCTGTGGGAGTGGCTTGGTGGGTGTGGCAGGGGAAGGATACTGTAAAATCTCTAGTCAGAGGTGGTATTTGCCGGTTCTCTGAACTACTCAAAATTTCCACTACCAGTTCTCCAGAACTGATCAGAACCTGCTGAATACCACCTCTGATGATGGGATACATCTAGATTGAATAATATAGTTCA
Organism: Naja naja; assembly: GCA_009733165.1. NCBI lineage: Eukaryota > Metazoa > Chordata > Lepidosauria > Squamata > Elapidae > Naja > Naja naja. The sequence goes on from CM019151.1 coordinate 38,424,505, forward strand.
TACTATTGATTTTACTAAATCTATTGTACTGTAAGTGCATCAAACCTTAGACATTTTGTTTACATTATTTTTCAAGCAAAAAGCAGAAAATATTGACATTCGTGGATAAAGTACTTTAATAAAGGAGATCTGAACATGCAAAAAAATCAAAACTGGCAGCCATATTCTGTTTATAAAATAAAGAGTTTTCAAACAAAATTAATTATGGCCTTTGTAACTTAATAATGGTAACGTGGTTCTTTGCTGCACAGGAGAGAGGGCAGAGAAGAAGTGAGCAAAACCAGTATGCTCAAGGAATTTTCACTGATGTATTTTTTAGACTTAAGTCTGTGTCTTCTTATGGAAATGCTGAAAAAGGTTTTGTCCCATGAAGCCCTCATACCCCCAATCCCGCTAGTGGGGAATTCCCACACCATTATGCTATAGTCGTACATCTTGAGAGAGATATTGAGCCCACTAAGAAGTTGTAGTTTAACTCTCCATATGCTATTTAGAAACTATGGCTCTTGAGAACCAGGCAGTGTTTCCATAGCATAAATTAAATGTATATTTAGCATGATTTAGCCCTGAAATGTATTACCAGAGGGGGTGGATTAATGACAGTATTTTGCCACAACATGTTGGAAGCAGGCTCATGCTTCAAAAATGGGCAGAACCAAAAAATAATAGAGAGTGGAGCTAGAGAAAAATAATTTACATTTCTATTTATGATCATTATTCCTGCAATTGTATAGGAAAGCCAGAGTATTGTAGTGGTTAGTGTAGACTAGGGTGTGGGGTTCTAACCCTCCCATAGGCATGGACACATAGTAAGAGCAATAGTACTTAGATTTATGTAGCAATAGCACTTAGACTTATATATTGCTTCATAGTGCTTTACAGCCCCCTCTAAGCAGTTTACAGAGTTAGCATATTGCCCCCCAATAATCTGGGTCCTCATTTTACCAACCTCAGAAGGATTGAAGGCTAAGTCAACCTTGAGCCAGTCAGGATTGCACTCCTGGTAGTGGACAGTGTTTGCCTGCAATACTGCGTTCTAACCACTGTGCCACCGTGGCTCCTATGGTGAGTGACCATAGACCAACCTCTCCCCCTCAGGCATAATGAGAATCAGGCTGTGTGATAAGCTAGCTGATAAATGCAACCTTTCATAACATCATGCATTGATAGGTTCACTATAAGAACTGGACAAACACAGTTCAAGAATATGTGCACCTTGTACCCATGTCAGATAAATCATAAGAGAAATGACAACTGCAATAATTTAATAATAACAGCATTCCCAAAGACCAAGTTCTTCCTCTTCTTTCAAAATTAAAAATTACAATTAGGTGGTTATTTTGGGGGGAATCATGCCACAAACATAGAGGGTGAATGTGGCGTTGAAGGTCATAAAACTAGCATCTCTGATCCAATCCAATTTGGCCTCCTTGACTTTAAAGAAAGAATTGTAAATACATATCACATTATTTCATAAGACAACAACATAAAATGCAATAAAGCAACGTTACAGAATGTAATTACTACATCTTGAATATTGCTGACATGTGGAGAAAAAAATCCAGAATTATCAGAGGTTACTTCACTGAGGAAATACAATTAGGTATTGCCCTTTAAAAGGATAATACAATCTTTGTGGCAGTGGGAAGGAATTGATGTGCATATGGCATATTATTATAAATAAATCTTTGGGGGGAAATTCAACTTGACCAATAAAAAAATACACAACAGACGTACACTAATTGCTTTTATACTGAAGTAATATGCAATATATTATTAAGTGGGAAAAGTATTGCAGGGGAAAGAAGAAGTAATGTGAAATATCTGGTGTGTGTGTATGTGTTTTTAAGGTGGGTAGGAACACTGTTATATAGGTTGCTAGGAATATTGAAGTTTCCACTATTTTATCAAACTTACTTGAGACCTTTAACCTTCTATGAATGACAAAACCAGCCACATATTCAACTTATCCTCTCTCTGCCAGGAAAGAAAACTTCAGAGAAAGACCATGCCAGAGACTAGAGACAAATGATAATATGCAGAAGCCATGCAACTTGGCATTGATTTGGTCCTTCTGTCTTTTAAACAAAAAACAAAAAGGTCAATGGAATGAAACTCAAGAAGCAATGCTTTTCCTGTTCTTGCATATTTATGTTGAGAAAATTATGGCTGATTAAATTCATAGGTTGCAACAAATGCCTCTAACAATATTGAAAAAAATATATGAACAACATCCTTAAAAATTGGAATGCAGCTGCTAGCAACCCATTTGACATATAAATTTTAGAAAACTAGTGTAAGTGATCGGAAATTTTAGGAACTTGCTGCAAAGCTTTGTGAACTGGTTTCACTTTGTGAATGTGTATGATTGCTTTGTAGGTTGCAAAAGATTATTTCCTTAGGTCTGTTGTTTCAGCGCTGACGAAAAGCTCCTTACCACCCTTCCTGTAAATTTGCCTCAAAGTCTTTCTTCAGTCCTTTTATTTCAGGCATATCTGTCTTGTTTTGCTGCCCTTTTTTCCATCATTGTCTTCCTTCTGCTTTGTCTTTATTACCACTTAATTATTATTTTTTGGTCCCTGCCCGGGAATGCCAGAGTCTCTTCCCCCTAAATGTAGCCCTTCGGTATCTATGTGATTTTTTTTCAGCCATTGGCACCGGCTCATCTCAAACAAAATCCTGTGGACATGCAGTAGTAAAATCATAGAGGTTGCCTCTGTTCATCATTACCTTACATCTCATGTAATTCCTCAATCAAAAGACATCTTCAATAATTTATTCAATTCCATTGAATGTACAGATGGCCCTCGACTTACAACCACAATGGAGCCCAAAATTTCTGTTGCTAAGTGAGACATTTCACAACCTTTCTTGCCACAGCTGCTAAGTAAATCACTGCAGTTGTTCATTTAGTAACATGGTTGTTAAGTGAATCTGGCTTCACCATTGACTTTATTTGTCAGAAGATAACAAAATGTGAGTCATTGAACGATGTGTCATCTATAGACCCCAGGACACTGCAACCATCATAAATATGAGTCAATTGCCAAGCATCTGAATTTGGATCACATAACCACAGGGATGCTACAACTGTCATGTGAAAAACAATCATAACTCATTTTTTTCAGTGCTGTTGCAACTTTGAATGGTGACTAAACAAACTGATGTAAGTTGAGGACTACCTGTACTATGTCTCAAAAACACAAGGTAGCTGATGCAGACCTACATTTATAATGGCTCCATACATTGTGCTAAGCTTGGCTTTATTTTGGCCATTGCTAAATAATACTTTTCTAAGTTTATTCACAATATCAGGCTAAACCACAAGTGTTGAGTTATGCACTTCAACAAAATACACACTCAAAAAACCCAATGCCTGAATAAACCCATTGTGGCTTGGCCCAAGTTTTGAATCAATCTTAATGAAAGGTGATTGTTTAAAAAAAGCTAACATTTGGAAAAAGAAAAAGAAAAGCTAATTCTGAAAGCTAATTTTATATTATATTTTAAGTAAGCCAGTAGAACATGGTATAAAGTGAAACTCCCTGCTCAATTATTTGCAAACAGATTTGAAGCTGAGGCTTGCTTCTAAATAGCCTAAATAGTGATGGGGTGAGGTTCCTTCAGTTCAGTTTTAAATATAAACACTTCTCATGTCACATTTTTGAACTCACACATGACTTACAAGTTAACTATTACATTATTCCAATTTGCACTTTTCAAATTTGGCATAAGGTTCACCACTAAAACAAGTACTGTGCGGAAAAGGCTGTGTATGAATGAAAATAATTTGAAATTTTTAAATATATACATTAAGCAAATGGTTTCCAGAAATGGTACATATTGCAAACCAACATGTGCTAATATATACACACATTTTTGTGTAAACCTCAGAAATGATGGATGGAATGCAAAATAAGGAACTAGCAAAAGCTGAATTCACCATATTCCCCCATGTCTATACAATCTGGATTTGCAGCAATTACACCAGAGATGGTATTCAGCAGGTTCTGACCAGTTCTGGAGAACCAGTAGCAAAAATTTTGAGTAGTTTGGAGAACCAGTGGTAACCTTCCTCCTGGAGTGGGGTGGGATTGGAGATTTTACAGTATGCTTCCCCTGCCACGCCCACCAAGCAACACCCACCAAGCCATGCCATGCCCACCAAGCCAAGCCATGCCTACAGAACTGGTAGTAAAAAATTGAATCCAACTACTGAATTACACCCACTTCTTTCTGGTCCTGCAACGTCTTATCTGAAGCAGCTAGACAAGGAGGTAGCCGATGAGACCCATTGAAGAAGAAAGAGAGGGAGGGAGAAGAGAGAGAGAGAGAGAGAGAGGATACTGAGGCTACAATTCAGACTTCTGCAGTGGGAACAGCATACTTTGCCGGTGGCATTTCTCTTTTCTGACAGTAAATCCTAATCCTAGTTATCCTGGATAACTCTAGAAAACTATCTTTTCCTCTGTGTGGCTTTCTTTCTTCCTTGATTCAAGAAAGTTTACCACACTGCCAAATGTAAACACTGTCAAGACACACCACTAGCAAACACACCTGCTGCCAGATGGTATCTGAAGACTTTTGAAAATGATACTTACACTTTGTAGTATCACAGAATTTCTTTGTTTTACCCTGAGTCACCTGTATTGTTTGCTTTTCATTCAGCTCCCTTGGAGGTTTTTCTACCTTTATAGCTGCATTGTAAGTGGACAACAGCTGATACTTTATGTTTTGTTTTATTTATTTTGTGGTATAGAGGTGGACTTATAAGGAAACTTTGGAAATTCCTTTCACAGATCTGACAAGGTCCTTTACTCTCTCAAGTTAAGAGCACATTCCTTTTCCTTTCCTCTAACTTTATTATTTAAAACTGAAAATAATAATCTCCTTTAACAATCAACCAGTAACCAAAAACATCTCCTTAATGAAAAGATTTTTTAAAAAAAATAGAATGGAATGTTATTATGGCAGATAAACAGGTAGAGGGGAAAACATGGGATTCTATTTTTATATATGAGATTGATGGCAAGGTTATATAACAAAAGGTGAAGGGAAGACTGTATACTCACAAGGGAAGAATGTAGTTTGAAATTAATGAACCTAGCCGAGATGGTGAAATTGACTACTTTGCTTGGAGACAATAATTTGACTACATTTCTTGCAACTTGGAGTCTATAGATTTCTTATAAGAAGAAAAATCAACTTCTCACTTTGGGATTTGAAGATTAGGTGGATAGGACCAGAGAAATATTGCAGCTCTTTAAATATAAAGTTATTTGATTTGATAATTTACTATGTCTTAGTTAAGATAAAATATTTCATGATTATTGGTTTTTAGTATGATGATTATTAGTATTTTAAGTTATTTTATAAATTTATTTGTTTAAATTTAGAGACAGGTGGTTTTATTGTTAGTATCTCTACTAAAAGAAAGTTGTAGGCCATTTTTCTTATAAATTCTATGTATAATTTTTTGTCACTTAAATAATCTATGGAGATTCTCATGGTTGTCTTTTATTCCCTTTTCCTTTCTATTTATGTTTGTTTGTATTTTAGTGTTTGATGTTGAAATTTAACAAAGATATTACAAAAAAAGAAATAAAATGGAATGTTATTGTAGATTACAACTCTTTCAATCATAGGACTGGAAGGAACTAGGTATTCCTCTATTCTTCAATTCTGTATTTGGTTTCTGCTTTCTAAATGAAGAACTTAGCATTTGCCTCTTTTAAATTTTATTCTGTTACTCTCACCCCATTTCTCTAAAATGCCAAGTTTGTTTTGAATTTATTTTTGTCTTCTAGGGTGTGAGTCATTGAACAATGTGTCGTCTATAGATTTCATCTGCTTTCCTTCCATAAATAAATAATATTGAAGAGCACAAGGCCCAGAACTGAAGGCTGCAGAACTCTTTTTAACAGAACCTTCCAATTTAATGAGAAGCAATTGATGAGCACTTTTTTGTGTATTGTTTCAAGACATCTACTTCAATGGTTTGCCATCTGACCCATACTTCTCAGTTTGTAAATCAGAATATTATGTATCAAGAAGCCTTCCTGATAATAAGTTATATTGCATCTAAAAAATTCTACAAGAAAGTTACCTAATCAAAAATAAGGTAGGGTCATTCTGACAAGACATATTGTTAACTCATTCATTTTGACTTTGGGGGATCCCCACATAATTTTAGTTGTTTACATTATAATGATGTAATACAAGAAATATTATTTAAGCAATCATATAAACAACTCTGAAAGAAACATAAACAAAGTTGGATTCAAAGTTCAGCTCACAGTCACTCATGCCTTGGTCACCTCCCATCTCGACTATCCTAATGTACTAGACACACAACTCTCCTCAAGACTGCTCAAAAGCTACAACTAGTTTATAATGCAGTGGCATGGATATATATGGGTGCACCACAATATGTCCCTGGAAGTTCACTACTCTGCAAGCTGTACTAACTAGCTTCTAGGGACAATTCAAGACACTGATTATTCCCTATAAAACCCTTCATGCAAAAGAGCCAGATTACTTCAAGGACCACTGATCTCTGATAATTACTGTCCATAGCCCAAGAAATGGCAGAATGGCCATGTTCTGGATCGATTCTATGAAACAGGATTATCTAATGGGGCCCCAGGAAGCCTGCCTCCTCTGTTACAATATCTATCCTGAATATTGGGATGGTCCAAACTTCTTGGTCTTCTATAAAGGATTGAAAATCTGGCTTTTGCATTGGGCCTTGGCCTAAATCCTAAGGCAATAGGAGAGGCCAATCGTGGTGCCTTTCAATGTGTTTATTTTTCTTTGTTTGTTTTGGTCTGAAGTTAACTGCCTGGATTCCTAATTGCATCCAGGCTGGACAATCATATCAATTGACTGAAGAAATAAATATTCAACAGTTTGAAGCACAGAAATAATATACAGTTTCATCACTTGGATAACTTAGAATAAAACAATTACCTCTCTTTACTGCACAGAGGATTCAATTGTGGCCATTTTCTCATCTGAAATATAAATTAAATGTCCAAAGAATACAGCATCATATCCACTCTCAGCCAGGATATATATTTATAAGTATGAAAAGCCTATGGTGATATCCTGTCTTGAAATAAAGCTATAGTTATTACTACGGGATTCTAAAGAATATAAAATCCCCAGGTAAGTCTTTGTGGCAGTGTCAGGAATATCCTCTCCATCTCAACTATGCAGAATTTGGCACTACATAAAAGGTGAAATATGGCCAGCTTCACTTGAAGCTTTTTTCACCCATTCACAGGGGAAAGAAGAGATCTGCTTATTAAAAGGTAAAGCAGTACTGTAGTCAAGACAGATAAGATTATCGAACCACAGATCAGGAAAAACAAATTGATGGGTGACAATAAGAACTGAACTTAAGTCCTTTGCTGTAGAGGAGATTTTAATTATATCAACAGAAGTTAGCAGAGTAGCAGAATAACAAACTTGGAGGGCACCTGGGAGTCTTCTAGTCCAACCCTTTGCTCAAGCCTGTACCTTTTCAGACAAATGGCTGTCCAAGTGGCTTCTTAGAATTTAGAATTTGCACTTCATTCAAGAGGATTCTTAGAATTTCTTCATGTGTTGAAAACAGTGGAATTCTTTATATAATAATCCCACCTTTCTTGCTTTTGCTCTAATAAAATAGGCTGGATTCATAAATCTTTTCCATAGGATAGGATTTGTAAGATTAGAATGGCAACTGGATCATACCAATTTGGGTATTGACATTATTTCCATCACATTCTGAGATGGAGGATGAAGAAACAAATTCACACGGTTCCTTTTTTTGGCTTGATGTTGAGTTCTTCCAACTACTTGCCTCAATCTTTTGATCTTCATTCAACTTGGGTTTTTTTATTCTCTTATTTTGTTTGCATTCTTCATATATAAGATGTCACATGCCTTCTTTGGTTTCCTAGCCGCATTACTTAAGCAGAATGCAATAAGCCCATCAGGATCCAGACTATGGACTGGAGAAGACCTTATCGACAAGCAGTCTGATTTGTCACATATTCTTTGGAAGCTTTCCACTCTTTCCCCCACACTACATGCTCAGGAAGGAGAACTTTCCCACTTGCATACAGAGTAACAAATGTAAATAATGCCAAAAAGGCCATGTTAGAATTAGTAAGTTTTCAGACATTTCTTCTATTTGGGCTTTGTTATTATTTTGATTTGATTTATTTGATTTTCCCATCTTTATTTTGGTTAATTCAAAATAGAATGGTCCACAAGATTCAGCCAAAATCAATACTTTGGAAGTTAAACATACTGTTAAACATAATGGGCTTCCCCATTCTGTTCTGCTTTTGTTTGCTAGCCGTTACATCGTTCTTTCATGCTCAAGTCTTCTTATCTCTCTTGGGTCAATATTTCTTAACAGACCATTATACTATGAGCTTTGCTTTTTTCCCCTAATAATGTGGGTACTGGATAAGTCACAAAGGACAGCAGACTGAAAGTCACAGGGAAAAAGAAAGAGGAGTAATAAAGGCTGTTAGTTCAAGCTCAGTGAATTTTGGGGATGTGCAAAACCGTGATCTCCAAACAGCCATTTTGAGTGCTGCAATTCATGAAATAAAACATGTCCTTTGAGAGTTTTCTTCTGAGACCCAGACAAGTTGGCTGTTTCAAGTGGCATTGACTTGACTGTCCCAATTATTCCAACACTGTAGATGGACTATCATTTGGTGATTTAAGCAAACAGTGTTTAACCCAGCTGTCTACTACTGCTGCTACTTGTTTAAATTTGCAATGTGATATAACAGTGGACCAACTCTCTTCATACTCTACATAAATGACCTCTGTGATCATATTAAGAGCAACTGCGTTTTCTTCACTGATGATGTAAAGCTATTCAACACCACAGACAGTACTGCTACCCTTCAAAAGACCTTGACTATTTATCAGAATGGTCAAACAAATGGCAACTTCAAATCTCAACAAATAAATGCTCTGTCTTACATATTAAAAAAAAATCAACCAACAAGGTCTTGACTATTCAGCTTGTATTTTATTTTCTGATTCTGTTGATGATCCAAACTCTGTCAAGGACCTTGGAGTACTCATCTCTAATGATCTAAGTGCTAGAGCCCACTGTAACTACATAGCCAAAAAGGCATTAAGAGTTAACCTAATCCTACATAGCTTTTCTCTGGTAATATCACACTACTAACTACAGCATACAAAACATTTGCTAGACCAATACTTGAATACAGCTCATCAGTCTGGAACCCAGATTACATATCTGATATTAACACAGTTGAGAAAGTTGAGAAATATTTCACAAGAAGAGTTCTCCACCTCTACTCATTGCAGAATACCTTATGCCACCAGACTTGAAATTCTAGACCTAGAAAACCTAGAAATATGCCGCCTTCGGTCCGATCTAAGTATAGTATTTAAAATCATACATTGTAATGTCCTACCTGTCAATGAATACTTCAGCTTCAACTTAACAATACAAGAGCACACAATAGATACAAACTCAAGGTAAACTGCACCAAACTTGATTGCAGGAAATACAACTTCAGCAACAGAGTGGTCAATGACTGGAATACTCTACCTGACTCTGTTGGTTTCCCCAAACCTCAAAAACTTTAACCTTAGACTGTCTACTATTGACCTCACCCCTTTCCAGGTCTTAAATGCATAAGTGCACCAATGTACCTACTGTCCCTGTCCTATTGTTTCTTTTATTTTTCTTATATGTATCCATTTCATGTATTCATAACTATGTTTATACTTATACCTGTTATCTTATAATCACTTGACAAATAAATACATAAATAAAATAAAGTTTTCAAAGACAAAAAAGTAATTAAGACCATTGAAGACACAAGAAGATAATGTGTAGCTGCTTCACTGACAATCTTCTTGGTAAATTTCCGCTTATAAAAAACAAAACATTTTATTACAATAAGAGTTACGACTTTATATGGAGGCTTTTCAGTTCCATGAATGTTGTGCTCTGCCACATTTTTCAGAAAAGTAATGTAGACTTAGATATAAAGAAATCAAATCTAAATAATAATAATAAAGTCTGCATTCTCTAGTTTTCTTCATGTTTATATTGTGCTAGCTGCTCATGCTGCTGAAATTATATAAACAAATTATAATACTACCATGTAGACTTGATTAATTTGTTGCACTTTGATGTGCACCAGTGACTTCTGCTTTTACTGAATATATGCTGAAGGGAGGCTGCAGAAAAAGAGCAGAGCCTAGGACTCCGGTTTGGGACTCTTTGAGACAGACCGAAATCCGCGACTGTGTGCGGTTTGATCTGTGCTCACTGCCAGAGCACCCGAGCCGGGCTGGCTTTGGGGCTAAGACACCCTATGAGGTGGTAGAGGGGAGACTGCTAGGGTTGAGGAGAGCTGCATATCTCCTCCCCAGCTGTCTTTACTCCCTTCCCCGGCAGCAGCTGCAGGTCAGAAATGGCCACTCAAAGAAGAACCTGACCAGACAAGATCGTGCAGGAGGAAGTTGGAAAGAGAAAGTTTGACTGACTGGGTTGAACAGAGAAAACACCCATTTAAGGTACCTGGAATTTGAGCAACAAAGAATAATACTATCCTTAAAAAGATTTTTTAAAGCGGTGAAAGGAAAGTGAAAGGAAAAAGAATTGTTTTTCTTCCTCTTTAAAATTGACAGTTCTAATAGACCTTAAATGTTAAGAAGAAGAGATTTGAATAAGAATTGATATTAATCCTCTTTGACATCAATAGGCTATTCTTAGCTGAAAAGAAGGTGTCAAAGGGATAAAGATTCTGAATAATCAAAAGCCTTTTAAAAAAGAGAGAAAGAAACCAGAGGAGGTAAACAAAATGAGGGTGGAATCTGGAAAATGGAGGATACCACCTGAGCTAAAAAGTATTGACAGTGGAATTTTAACAAGACGTGAAAAGGATACATCCTAGCTGCAATCCTGTTATAAGATAACAAAGCCCCTTGAAAGAGAAAGTGAGAAAAGAAGCAACCATAGACTATTGTATGATTCCTGAATTTTGACAGTGGACCCTAGTGAAATGGACTAAAATTAATTGGGGGTTGTTTAAAAAAAACTTTTCAAAATGCCATCACTCCTTGAAGAACTAAAAATGATACTTAAAGAATATAAAGAAGAAGAACAAATGAAAGGAGAGACTTTTTGCCCTGCATTCCAATTTATTGAAATGGAGATCTTGAAATATCAAAACAACAAGAAACATTTGCTGAACAAGAAGGGCAGGAGGAAGAAGAAGCCATTTTTAATCACCAAACACTTTTAAGCTTGGTAAAACAGAGGAAGGGGGAAAAGGAGTTAAAAAATTAAGATCTGAAGCAACAACCAAAAGATGCAATTTGAAAATAATTATAACACTAGAAAGAAGAAGGGGATCTCAGAAGGAGATTTGGACAGAAAAGGAACAAAAAAGAGAGGAGAAGAAGCGGGGTGGAAAGAAAAGAAGCTATAAAGGATTGGAACAAGATAGAAAGAGACAGAAAGATAAGGATTAAAGGGATAAGTTTATTTAAGAGACACAGAGACAATGGCTAGAAGTTTAATTTAAAAAGAGAATTCTGCAAGGGTACATAGATAAGTCCATCCTTTGTCCTTGAAGATAGGGTATAGAACATTATTAAATTAAATTAAAATATTGCTATATTATTAGAAAATGTGTTAGATGATGAAAGTGATGTGTAATGGAATACTTTTTCTTAGTAATTAAATGATGTAAAGAGGATAAGAGAATAAGGTTTTTAATAATTTAAAAATTTAAAAGAAACATGAAAGGCTTTAATGCTATTTTTAAATATAGTAATAAGTTAATATGAAATACAGATGATCAAAATGAATGATAATTGATGTTATTTGCTAATAAGGAGCTGAATTTGAGATAGAAATGTATTTTTATATATATGTATATCTTCTTTTTGTTTCTCGTTAAAGAATTTAATGTGTATCTGTAAGGAATGTACCAAGCAGAATTCAGTTGATAGCTATGTTAGAAAATGAATGTCATATTTGTGAAGGTGTACTTTAAATGTTAAATAATAATTGAATAGATAATAGAAAAAGAAAGATGTGTTATAACTCCAGCCTTAGCAACTACAGGCCAAAATATGTACAAGGAAAAGAAAAGAGTATGAAATTGTAAACAGGACAGATGAAAGTGTAAAATATTAAATGGAAAGATATTGAAAATTAGAAAAGAAATGTAATTGAAATTAGAAAGGAATGGAATAATTAAAAATAAGATTATAGAAAATAGAGAAAGGGAAAAGCTATGGGAAAATCTGAAAATGGATGGAGAAGTGACAACCCGGGAGCACACTGTTCTCAAAAAAGATGTTTTATGTTCTTTATGTATTTGTTTGTCTATGTTTGTTTTAAAAAATAAAAAATAAATATTTTTAAAAAAGGAGCAAAATCTGATAGCATCTCAGAATGGAATGGGTGGGCTTGTTTAAATGAAGCTGAAAGCCAAGAAAATGAATTTTTAAAGGAAGATTAGTTGTTTAAACATCTTCAAGAAAAAAATTTTTAAAAAATTAGTTACTAAACATCTTCTAAAAATAAAATTTTTTGCCAATATTTTTGACTTGTACTAACTTGTAGATGACCTCCTAGAAACATTTGTGAGCTAGAAAAAAGATAGAATTCTGCCATGTTGTAATTCACAGAAGATCCCTTAATATGAGCAATGTATGCCACACTGCAACCATCATAAATACATGTCAGTTGCCAAGTATCTGAATTTTAACCATGAGATACTGTATCATAAGTGTGAAAAACAGTCATAAGCCAGTTCTTTAGTACTGTTGTAATTTCAAATGGTCAATAAATGAATGGTTGTAAGTCCAGGGTTATCTGTATTGATTATTTTCACCACGCACAGTCATGCTCCCTTTTCTCTGTGTCAGAAAGTAGAACTTTCTGCAGTTACTATGCAGTTTACAAATCAGTTGAGTTTGATGGGGTGATCAAACCTACCAATGACAGGGTGGCATTGAGCACCTCACTGTGATACTGTAGGACATGCCCCTAAGTATAAAAGGGCTGTCAACTGTCATTTTCTATGAGAACAAAAGAGAAAGAAAATGAGGAGATTCTAAGGAGATTCTGTGGAAACTCATTTTGTCTGAGGGAGTTTGGAGATACTGAGAAGATCCAAGACTCTGGGGAGATATTAGGATCTGACAGACTGAGGTCTGTGTATGAGAAGATATAGCAAAGAGATCTGAGAGAAGATCTATAACCTAAAGAGAAAGGGACTTTCTAAAGAGGTTAGCTATATCTAAGAAGAGGTTATGAGAGGAAGAACTGTGAATCTCTCATAGTAACTTCTAGTTCCTTGAAGGACTGTTTAAGAGGAACGAAAGAAGAAAAGACTCTGTATATATTTAAGAATAATATATTTATTGATTATTCTGTTATAAATAAATCTGTTTTGATCTGACACAACTTGGCATTGCAATTTATTGAATGACTCTGTGAAATAGATATAGGTTTAAAGATCCAGGCCAAACTAAATTAATATTATTTAACACTTTGGCTCCCTGTAATTGGTGATAGATATAAGGACAATGTGGGATAAAGCAAAGACAGGGTGGGATTCTCCCAGTTCGGACCAGTTCAGGCGAACCCCTAGCTCCGATGGTCAGCTGGCAGTGAACCAGTTCTCTCCAATGATTATGTGAGCCTGCCCGCCTGCCCCTGCGTTGTACTTACTGATATCTTCTCAGCTGATTCAGGTGGCAGAGCGGATTGCCACTCCTCAGCTGTGTTACTCCCTAGTAGTAACATAGCAGGTTAGTTTTTGTGGAAAGCTGTTCATGTGTGCACAGCAAAGTACGCGATCACTGAATCAGTTTTTACACTGGTAGCATCCCACCACTGAGCGAAGGTATGTTTGCTTAAAATATTATTTACTTCTAACATCTGCGTGATGTTGGCTAGCATATCAAACAGATTTGTACAGAGACTGTATCAAATAATCTCTACACATTCCATTGCTATAAGATTGCTATAAGAACTGCTCTGGGTCAGGCATGGATCACTCATTCAGTGGAGACTAACAGATTTTATTCTTAAAGAAGTAGAGTAGCAAAAGATGATAGATGGTTTATTTGTTTTTTATATCTGAATGATAGACAAAACCTCACACCAGCAGTCCTACCATTGAATAGCTATAGTCTTCATTTTGATACTGACTTTAATTTGCAGATCTCATGACTAAAACATTTAGTATAATATTTTCTCTGTCTGCAAGATCCTATTAAAAATAGGATCTTGAAGACAGAGAATTTAAAAAGTCAGCATACATTTTGTATCTTATTTGCTACTTATAAAATGATTGGTCTCATCACACACCTTAAATATGTTAATTTGTTAATATGTTAATCTGAGCTTTGGTGGCTCAGGCTGTTAAATGCCTGCTCTTAAGATCCAGCTGTCTACAATTACTGTAGGCTCGAATCCCACCAGGCTCAAGGTTGACTCAGCCTTCCATCCTCTCGGGGTAGGTAAATTGAGGACCCAAGATTGTTGGGGGCAATTAGCTGACCTTGTAAAAAAAATGCCGCTTAGTAATAAGCAGGCATATACAATGGAATGAAGGCTATTGCTGAGCGCATTGGGTTGTGCTCCAAAAATTGTAAGCCGCCCTGAGTCTTCGGAGAAGGGCGGCATATAAATGTAATTAAAAAAAATATATGTTAATTTATGTTTGCAGGTTATTGCCTTAACGACCAGTCATTATTTTCTCTAGCAGAGATTGATCGAGTCTTTTTGAAGTTGTTTGTACTTTTAGTAACTTTCTGAAAATCTGTAGTTTAAAGGCTTCTCTTTCTCTTTCTCTCATGCTTTTTCAATGTCTGACTTTCATAGCTGTATTTAATATTATGAAAAGAACATTCTATGCTTTGTTGTTACAAATATACTTACTTTACATATGTTTACCTAAATTTCTCATTCCCTTTGCCCCTAGGATTAATTTCCTCTTTACAGTCATACAATCTATCTACTCCTGAGCCTTGTAAAAAACAAAGCAATCATATACCTCTACTTTGTCTCTATTAACTGTTAATTCATTAAGCATCCTGGTTGATATTACTTTTAAGATTAACCCAGATGTTTTCATATTCCAAGTCTAATAATGGAGTTTACTAAGTTTGTAAAATAAAGTACTGTTGTCTGCTTCCCTTTTTTCAATGGATAGTGTTTTGACTTCCATTTTGAATTATGTACCATCGCTACCAGTCTTTTTTTTTTCTGTATAAGTTACATTATAGGGACAATATATTCTGGTCTCTACCTTTCCTATTTTGAATTACTCAGTTTAAATTCAGTTCTTAGATTAGCTTTTTGGTGATTGCAATATCTTTTCAAAAGAATAAGCAGGTATTCCCGAACTTCCATTAACCTTAATATGTTCTATGTTCTAGCGTAATCAACATAACAAAAGGTTTTACTATAGTCACTAAAGCAAAAGTAAACCTTCTAATTAGTTTCTCACCCTTTTCCATTTTCCTTTTCTACTCAATCTTATATTATCTCTTATTTCTTACTCTAGCTTATATTACCTATCTTCACTTCATATCACATTATCTATCTATCTATCTATCTATCTATCTATCTATCTATCTATCTAAACGTGTGTATGTGTTTGTGATTCAGCATAACATTGGAATGCCTCTAACAATTTCAACCAAACTTGGTACACAGATAACTTACCCTCTGGAAACAAATCCTGTGGGAGTAAGACACCCCTAACACCCTTTGGGGTCTGTATGTGCCTTAAAATGGCTTCTACTGTCCACACAGTGAATTTGCCATGGTAATGGCTTCACAATACTCCAGTACTCCACAAAGGGGCTCCATCTCAGTCCTCCAAGGAAACATCAAGCAATTGGCCAAGTGCAATCAAAGAATGAAACAACAGCATAGACAAGAAACTCCCAAGCAATTGGCCAAGTGCAATCAAAGAATGAAACAACAGCATAGACAAGAAACTCCCAAGGAGAGAAATAGACGACTTGCGATGCTATGTGAGAGACAGTACAACAGTCCCGACTAAAGGATTTTCCTGTCTAATACAGGATTGAGATAAATACCCGGGCAGTACTGGGTTATCAGCTAGTCTTTCATAAGATGTGATTGCTCTCTGGCAACTCCCTCCATGTATGGCTCTATTCTTTGTAAAATATTAAGCAAAGTTTCCTGTGTGCTTAGTAAGTATAATGACTTGATAATTTACATATTCTTTTCTTTCTCCCTTCTTCAGAACAAAGTAGATATCGTCACCTGTCCTTTCCAATTCATAGGCAATAAAATCCTATTTCATATTTGTTGAATGTGACTATTAGTGTTTTAACACCTCTTTTGTTGTGGTTTTAAATAGTTCGGTTGGTATTTTGTCTGTGCCTGGTGCTTTCCTACTTGCTAGCTGGCCAACAGTCTGTTGTACCTCAGTTACCACAGTAGTTCATTCCTGAATTAATTTCTATGCTAATGTTTCTGTCATTCTACAATGCCAATTATAAAGGGTTTCACTATGGTTTATCCATCTTTTAACCTCTTTTGTCTCTATTAAAGCTCTTCTATAATTATTCTTTGTAGTGTTATTTTTACTCTTTTTTATTTTTGTGATTTTTGTAAATATGTTTCTTGTTCTTTTTTGCTATTGTCCATTAGGATATTCTTTTGAAAGGAATGATTTTTAACTTCACATCTGATAAATGGCCATTATCTGTTAATATCTCTATCTCTATCTATCTATATCGAGGGGGGAAGAAGAGAGAGAGATTCCCCAATCCCTTAATATTTGAATGGTTACTGGGACATCCTCCTGGCCCATAATTAACCTGAAAACAAGTGGAAACTGTGCGTAAGCAATTCTGATTTGTAAATGAATAAAAACAAATGACTTTGAATAAGGCTGTATAGTTAGTATAGCACACAAAATATGATCTTATTATGGTTAGTTGGAAAAGTAAATCTTATTTTCTTATCTAAAATCAGAAGATGATTTTTTATAATGGAAAACATGTTAAAGCTAACATCTGTTATTGAGAATTATTTGCCATCTTATGAGAAAAAAGTTGTTTTGAATTATCTAGTGTAGCTGACAGAATTGAAAAAGAATCTACAGAAACACATGGAATTATCTCAAATCTTAGTGATCTGTGGCCTCAAGCTGAATCATACTATTGCTTAAAATGAAATGTGTACCCTTTATCATATGGCAGTAGTTTCCTAATATACTCTAGATCAGTATAGTTTTCACAAGGATAAATGCTAAAGAAAGAAAAGAAATCTGTAAAGCTTATAATTGATCTTCTTGCTTTCATACTCTGATCTGCATAGTATCATAAGTTAGCTTCAGTTTCAAGGTAAAAGAAACTAAATCCAATAAATACATAAAGAAGAAAATATAAAAGAGCAAAGTTTGTCATGAGTTGTAAACATACAAAAATTAAAGATAAATATTTAAATACTATGTCAGTAGTTGCTTATGCTATAGTGCCATCGCATTGTGCATGGACTGGACAACAATTTTTTTCAAAAGTTTTGCTTCTTGACAAATGTTTGGTGTTTATGAAGACCCTGCTTCAAACTGAACAGAAACATAATTTCAAAATGACTGTATCACACATAGGAATCTTGGAAAATATGAAATTAACTTTTAATCGTTGTTATGTATTTAATCACATAATGATTCCCATATGCTGCATAAGTTCAACAGGGCTAAAGTGTTTTACTAATGATTTTCATTTGTACTCTGTCCAACGCATCTCACTGTGGTGTCCAATAATAGTCAGCTAGCATTGATAGTCAGCACTGATAGTCCAACAATAGTCAGCTAGCAGTTGCCCAGATACCATTTTTCCATTGTGGCAATGTCTTGTGAAACCATTCACATGTTTGTCATTGACTGCACCTAGACTTTCAGCAAAGAAGCTCTAGTATGAATGCAGAAAATGAATCTTCAATGACATATTAAAATTTATGGTCTTGTATGCTGTAAGAAGTTTGTCAACCAGCTGAATATAGTTTGATGTCCTTGAGTTGTCAAGAAAATTCTCAGTAACATCCTCAAAGGGCCTTGGTGGTGCAGGCTGTTAATAGCCTAGCACTTAGTTCCAGCTGCCTGTAATTATTGCAGGCTCGAATCCCACCAGGATCAAGGTTGACTCAGCCTTCCATCCTCTCGGGGTAGGTAAACTGAGGACCCAAGATTGTTGGGGGCAATAAGCTGACTTTGTAAAAATGCCACTTAGTAATAAGCAGGCATATACAATGGAATGAAGGCTATTCCTGAGCGCATTGGGTTGTATCCCAAAAATTGTAAGCTGCCCTGAGTCTCCGGAGAAGGGTGGAATATAAATATGAATAAAAAAAAAAATGCTTTCAAGATTATTTTCTCTGACCCCACTAACAGATCTTTGAATCATTCATCATTGTATCTATGGATCAACAAAATATCTTCCTTAATCAATTATTCTTGGAAACATATGTCCCAAATGATCCAAACCTTCACCTTCCTTATTCATAGCATTCACATTTTTTTAATCAATCTGAGTTTTAGGTGAACTGAAGGCAAAAATATCTCTGTCAGGTCTTGAAATAAATTCTTCCAGTGGCCATTTTTTAAATGTAATGTGACTCTCTTGCATAGCTGTCCTATTCACGTATGTATATAAATACAGTATTTGGTACATTCAACCTGCATTCAATGCAGCAAATCAGTCCACGTATATTCCAGTTGTAGTTGATATATTGGATGTGATTCCAGAACAGTTCCATCTTTTGTATGTTTCTTTCATGTGCACAGCATGGACAACATACTGAATTGTGTATATTGCCATTCTGTAAAACCATGATTTCTATAAAAAGGTATTTAATAGGTTAAATAACAGTTTATTTTAATAATTAGCAGCCAAAATTTATAAGATATACCCCAAAATATTGAGGAATAAAAATATTTGTTGCCCAGTGTTATTTAGAGTTATTTAACATAAACAAAGGCAAAATTGGATATAATGAAATATAGTAACTGTTTTATTCAGGCAAAAGGATGAACAGTAGGAGGCAATGGGTACAACCAGATCTATGATCATTTTAAGTTGCCTTCCAAAAGTTACAGCTCAAAATGTGAATGATTTCATTTTCATTGTTCTAAAAAATATTCATTTTGTATACTTATAATACTATAGCCCATGTAAAAATTGAGGTTATAAAAGAAGAAGCACACATCAGAGAAACAATGCTATGAAAGCAAATTAGGAAATATATGAGGGAAAAAAGAGGGAGAGGAAGATGTTCATAGATGAAATGAAATTAAGTGGTGATCTTGAAAACAAGATTTAGGGTTAGAACAAATAAAGAAAATAAACTAATGATAGATAGACAATGTACTGCCATGGAAGTGAAAGTCCTGTTTGTTCAGGAATAATAGTGGAGATGCAATCATTCTTGTTTGCTTTACAGCAGTTAATGAGGTTACATGCTGGCTATTACCAGGTAGCAGGAAGAGGACACTGTGTTTATTGGTTCTGTTCCTACCTAAGTAGACAATTTCAATCAGTAGTAATTGTTAAGTTTGCATGAAGAGTCAAATGCGAAGAGCTTCAGTAAAGAGTTTATTCAGTGACTACAGCTCGAATGGACCCGAGTTGGCTGGGCTATGGCTGCTTCTTATAGCCGGCAGCCATAGTTGCCAGCCAATGGGAGTGCAGGGTTTCTTCCCGCACTATTTAAACCAATACCATTTAACATTTTACAAGAACAGTTCAAATAAACCAATAACATTCAAACCTACATACTTAACACCTCTCCCCACTAGGTTCAGTCCATACCAAACCCCAACCTATCTAATGTATTCTTTTAAATAGGTGGGGCTCTTACATGTACATTGAGACCTTCGTGGTTCAGAAGTTTTAAC
This sequence comes from Naja naja, assembly GCA_009733165.1. Lineage (NCBI taxonomy): Eukaryota > Metazoa > Chordata > Lepidosauria > Squamata > Elapidae > Naja > Naja naja. The sequence goes on from CM019151.1 coordinate 38,444,463, forward strand.
GTTCTCACCCAGTGAGAGAGGAAATGTGTCTGCTGAAATTTCCCTGTTGGGACTTCCTGTGAAAGGAGACTCTGTTAGACTGTTAGAATCTGGTCTCTCCTCCCAACCCATCTCCATTCCAATGTCAGCACCCAAGTCAGGTAGTGATGTGCAATCTTCCACTTCTAAGGATGGATCTTGGCATTGTGACAGGTTTTGAGATGGTTCCTGTCATAATGGCTCGTTACACATGGGGTTGATTCTTGCTTGCTGATTTTTCTCCTGTTCCTTCCCTTCCCCCCTAGAAGTGACATCACGTGAGGGCACCAGAGACAGAAAGGGGCGATGTTCCAGAGAGAACCTGGATCTGAGTTGATCAATGTGCCTGCTCCAGAGGACTCCATCCTCTGTTTGTACCCTGTAAGAATGAGGGCCACTGATTTGAGTTATTGCAGCAGGAATCCACAAAGGCTCACCTATAAGGTTCTTAGCATACACAGAATCACTCACACTGAATGTACGAACTTTGGAAGTGGAATCCAGTGGTGCGTTGGGTGCGTAAGTGGGATGAAGGCGGTCAAGGGAAGACCTAAGTTTCCTACCCATCAACAACTCTGCTGGGGATAAGTTATTCGATGGGCTAGGAGTGATGTGCTGGACACTAAGAAGTTTTTCAAGCTTCTCAGTGATGTCCCCAGGACCCAGTTGCTGGAGCTTCTCTTTGGTAAAGTGTATCATGCGTTCAGCCCGGCCATTAGCCAAAGGGTGCCCAGGAGCAGTAAGGGCATGTCTGATACCCTGTTGTGCTAGAAAGGATTCAAAAATGTTAGATGTAAATTGAGGGCCATTGTCAGAGACAAGAACATCAGGTAACCCATGAGTTACAAACAGTTTTCTGAGCTGCTTGATGACAGCATCAGTTGTGGTGGGTGTCATGGGAAATACCTCGAGCCATTTGGAATATGCATCTACTATAACAAGAAAAGTGTGCCCTCTAGTAGGACCTGCGAAATCAATGTGGATCCTAGACCACGGGCCCCTAGGGCATTCCCATTCCTGTGTGGGGGCGTGAGGTGGGGCAGGCCTGACTACCTGGCAATTGGGACAAGATGCAACCCAGTTTTCAACCATTTTTTCGATACCTGGCCACCATACATAACTCCTGGCCAATCTCTTCATCCTTACAATCCCAGGATGACCCTCATGTAACATTTCCAAAACCTCTCTTTGCAGTTTTGCAGGAATAACCATGTTACACCTCAATCAACAATGTCCTGCCAGGCCTGTGAATCAGTTTATATGAATAAGCTGCAAGAAATTCAGTCCACCTCAGCATTCTTGGTGACAGGATAGCAGGTGTAGGTTTGTCTCCTGCCACAATGCCTAACAAAGGTTTGTGATCTGTAACAATGGTAAATGTCCTGCCATACAGATATTCATGAAATTTCTTGACAGCTGCAACAACTGCCTTTGTCCAGTTGGCTATAATTCCTCTCTGCTTTGGTCAAAGTGTGAGAGTCAAATGCAATAGGGGCTTCCCTCCCACTGGGAAGCCTGTGGCTCAAACCCCTCCACTCCAAAAGGGGATGCATCACAAGTTAGTACAACAGGCAAATTCTCAGAGAACTGTATCAATACGGCATCAGACGTGATTAGTCTCTTAATACTGTTAAATGCTGATTGTTCCTTCCTCCCCCAGATCCAAACAGCCTTCTTATCAAGCAATCTGTGTAAAGGTTCAGGTAGAAACATGTGATAAGAAACATGTGAGGTAGAAACATGTGATAAAAGTTAATGAGTCCAAGGAAGGCTTGCAAATCTGTTTTGCATTTAGGTTTAGGGGCTTCTTTGATTGCTTTAACCTTGGCATCAGTAGGGCGGATGCCATGCTTGTCAATCATGTAGCCAATCAGGAACTCAACCCTGTCTGTTTTAAGTATGCATTTTTCTTCCTTGACTTTTAACCCTGCTTTCCTGAATCTGGTAAGGACTTCTCTGAGTCTTTCTTGAAGCTGAGTGTCATTTTCAGCAGAGATTAACACATTATCAAAATAAGGCACTACCCCTGGCAGTCCTTGGAGCATTCTTTCCATAAGACTTTGAAAAATGCCTGGTGCCACGCTTACTCCAAATTGTAACCTTTTACATTTGAAGGCACCTCTGTGAGTCACAATGGTTTGGGCCTCTGCAGTGGCATCATCAACTGTTAGTTGTTGATATGCCTGGGCCAAGTCCAATTTGGCAAAGACTGTACCCCTGCCAAGTGAATGTAACAGATGATGCACAACTGGTACAGGATATGCGCTCTGCTGCAGTGCATGGTTCAGTTCCCCTCGTAGTCTCCACAAATTCTTACTGACCCATCAGCCTTGACTGGTGTGACTATGGGTGTTTCCCATCTGGAATGATCAGTGGGCTCTAAAACCCCTTGAGCAATTAATTTGTCTAATTGTGCATCAATTTTTTCCTTTAAAGCAAATGGAACCCTCCTGGGCTTTAAACTAATTGGGGGGCACCTTGGGATCTAGGTTGAAAGTGATAGGGGTCCCCATATACTTGCCCAGTCCTTCGCTGAAGACCTCTGGAAACTCAGACTTCAAGGACTCCTCCCATTCAGAGTTGCTCATGTGATTGATGCCAGTCACCTCGATGCCTAGTGGCTTGAACCACTCAAGTCCCAGCAAGCTTGGGCGATCCTTGTCCACGATGGGCAGAGACAAATGTTTGGTGTGGCCTTTAAACTGCACGTTGAAATCTCTTGCTCCAACTACTGGAATCTTGTTCCTTGGTAGTCTTTAAGAGTCAGTGCTTGCTTCTGGAAATGTTTCTTCTGAATGTTGGGAAGTAGCCTGTGAATAGTGTCCCATGACACCATAGATTAATAAGAGCCTGAGTCCACTTCCATTTGGCAAGGCCTTCCTTCAATGAACACCTTCACGTGTACTTTTTGGCTTCTCAAGGGTGAGGAATGTCCAATAGTGATTGTTTGGTGAGTTTCATTCTTCCCATTTGCTTCTGAATTGCGCCCCATCTTTTCAATGAAGTTGTTGGGCTTAAAATCCTTTTCAGGAAATTTCTTCCTACTAGGTGGAGTTCTGGATGATTTGTAGACTCTGGCGGTGACCCTTTCTCAACATAGGCAGATGGTGTCTAAGAACTTGCATTCAGTGTGGGATCCCCCCACAGCCTCTGCAATAAAATCTGCCTCTTTCTCCCAGGGTCTTCTTTTTTCTCCATTCTGAGTCTAAAAATCCCTTCCTCCACCTCACTGCATCTGAATCAGAGTCTATTTGTTGCAATGGGTTGTTGTGGATTTTTCACATCAGAATGGCTTGAGGCCTGGCTTGAGGCCTTGTTAATCTTTTTCATGGCTGCTGCTGAGGACTTGGTGGCTTCCGCTGAAACAGCTTCTTCAATGGCCTCCTTAAACGTGATCTTAGGTTTCATTAACAGTTTGCTTTGTAAGACCCTATCTTTGAGGCCTAAGACAAACCGATCACGCATGGCCTCTTCTAAGTTGGTAAAGTCACAAGCACCCCCAATGTCCCTTAAACTTGCCACGAAGTCATTAACATTCTTGCTTTCCCCTTGATCCTGACGGTAAAACTCGTGTCTCTTAATGAGGCACGAAACTTGCAGGGTGTAATGGGCTCTTAAAAGCTTTTCCAAATCAGGCCATTCCATTACCTTCAGTTCTGCAGCTCCTGCCAACGCCTTCGCCATCTTGAAGACTGCTGGACCGCAGTGCGTGAGAAATACCGCCCTCTTCCGTCTTTCAGAAATATCAGCGAGGTCGTCTCCTTCCAGGTACATCTGGAAGCGATCCGCATACGATTCCCAGTCTTCCGCCGACAGATCGAACAGGGCTGGGGGGGTGTTCAGCGCAGCCATCTAGCTCTTCTGTTCACCTTCTGCATTGTCTCTTCTTCAGGGCAAATCCACCTTCGTCGCCAGTGTTAAGTTTGCATGAAGAGTCAAACGCGAAGAGCTTCAGTGAAGAGTTTATTCAGTGACTACAGCTCGAATGGACCCGAGTTGGCTGGGCTATGGCTGCTTCTTATAGCCGGCAGCCATAGTTGCCAGCCAATGGGAGTGCAGGGTTTCTTCCCGCACTATTTAAACCAATACCATTTAACATTTTACAAGAACAGTTCAAATAAACCAATAACATTCAAACCTACATACATAACAGTAATGATGAAGCACCAATTTTGCCTATGGCTTCTACACTATGGGAGTTCCACACAGTTTAGGTCATTTCCCTGTGTTATTCAACACCTATATACAAAGAACGGCAAAGATCACCCATCATTTTTGGATATTTTTTTTACTTACCTATATAATGCCACACTAGCCAAGAAATGTTATGAAAGTTTTGAGCAGTTGTTTGTTTAAGATAAGGAATGTGGAAAACCAAGTTCAATGTAAAATTTAGATATTTACTGCTTGTTACCAGTAAATATCTAAGTTTTCCTGAAATATCAGCCATGATAGATTTTCTTGGCAGGATCAGTTCCTCTTGAAATTACTCTGTAACATGAGTGGTTTTCCTAAACTTGTAGACTATGCTACCAGAGCATCTAGAAGCAATGGACACAGGATAATGATTATATATATTATATATATATATATATATATATATATCATTATATTTGTTTTCGTAGATTTTCACAGGTAAAGGTATGTAGGTCTTGGGGTATTCGGGTCTTGTCCCGTGTAAGATTGAGAATACCTTGGCAACGTTTGACGAAATCTCATCCGTCATCTTCATGGTGTTTCGATGTTCTTCCCCAGGAGCTGAGACTGAAGATGGCTGAGATTCGTCGACCGTTCAATTCTCTTTGACAAGACCCTCTATATATATATATATATTCGTAGATTTTCCAGGTAAAGGTAGTAGGTCTGGGGTATTCGGTCTGTCCGTGTAGATTGAGATACCTTGGCAACGTTTCGATGAGACCCACTGCCATCTTCAGGCTGGTGCTTTCGGCTTCGTTCTTCTGGTTGGCTTTGTTGTTGGCTTTGTTGTTATTTCTTGATTGGTTGATGGAGTTGATGTATGCAGATTGGATGGCTTTTCTGAGACCCTGTGTGGCTGAGGTGCTGGCTGTGTGTCTCTCAGCCTTTTGTGTTGTAACGACCTGGGTAATGGGCTGTGTGATGACCTTCTGAGTTCTATTGTTGTGATATCTTGGTGTGGTGCTGTAATCTCCTGGGTCGTTGTCTGTGTTGCAACCTCCTGATGTTATATACAAAACCTCAGGAGGTTGCAAGACAGACAACGACCCAGGAGAACAGCACAAGACCCAGGATGTCACAGCAATAAAACTCAGAAGGTCATCACACAGCCCACTACCCAGGTAGCTAAAACACAAAAGGCTGAAGGACACACAGCCACTACCTCAGCCACACAGGCTCTTACAAAAAAGCCAACCAATCAGCAAACACCAATTCCATCAACCAATCAAGAAGCGACAACACAGCCAAAAACACAGCCAACCAACCTGCTTACAGCAGAGCACACCACCTCTCCTCCAGTATTTATAGAGAGAAGGCAGCTCAGATCACGCTTTGCTGGCAGAAGCACAAAGCCGAAGACACCAGCCTGAAGATGGCGAGTGGGATCTCGTTGAAACGTCGCCAAGATAATCTCAATCTTACGAGACAAGACCGAATACACCAAGACCTACATACCTTTACCCGTGAAAATCTACAAAAACATATATATATATATATATATATATATATATATATATATATATATATTTGTTTTCGTAGATTTTCACGGGTAAAGGTATGTAGGTCTTGTGTATTCGGTCTTGTCCGTGTAAGATTGAGAATACCTTGGCAACGTTTCGACGAAATCTCATCCGTCATCTTCAGGCTGGTGTCTTCAGCTTCGTTCTCCTGGGAGAAGTGTGTGATTGTGGCTGTTTTCCCCTTTTAAACTCTAGAGTTGGCTGTGTTGTTACTTCTTGATTGGTTTGTGGAGTTGATGTATGCAGATTGGATGGCTTTTCCTGAGACCCTGTGTGGCTGAGGTGCTGGCTGTGTGTCTCTCAGCCTTTGTGTTGTAACGACCTGGGTAATGGGCTGTGTGATGACCTTCTGAGTTCTATTGTTGTGATGTCCTGGGTGTGGTGCTGTAATCTCCTGGGTGGTTGTCTGTGCTGCAACCTCCTGATGTTTTGTGTTGTGATCTCCTGAGTTCTGTGATGTAGTATCCTGGGTGGAAGGCTGTGATGTGGCATTCTGGGTCTTGGTTTGGCTCGAGTTTGAGGTCTGGCTATGTGTTTATAGCGTGTGTCAGTTTGCTTAGTTTGGGGTTGGAGGGGTGTAGCAGCTGGTGTTGCAGCCATGGTCTGGTTTCTGGATGGTGGTTGCCTTTCATCTGTGGCGTGGGCTTGGGTTTGAGTCTGGTGAAGGAGATTGGTGGTGGCATCATGTGTTATTTTGGGTCCGGTGTTGGTTTTGTGGCTGGGACTCGTTTGTTGATTAGGGCTAGTTTCCAGATGTCTGGTAGGCGGGAAGTATCATCCCGTTTATTCATGTTATGGGGGTGTTTCTCTATTTCGATGGCTTCCCTAATTATTCTCTTGTTGAAGTGTTCAGTATTGGAGATAAGTTTGGATCCCTCAAAATCAATTTCATGTCCTGTGGCTTTAAGGTGCTGGAAAAGGGAGGAAGTTTTTTCTTCTTTTCTGACTGCGTTCTTGTGTTCTGCGATGCGTGCATTTATTCTCCAGTTGGTTTGTCCAATGTATGTGGCTGGACAAATTTTGCATGGTATTTTATAAACTTATCTCCAATACTGAACACTTCAACAAGGAACTAGAGAATCTAGACTGCTTGCAGTGGAAATCTAATGCTGCAGAGTAGCACCCATTCTGCTGTTACTCCACTGGTTACTGATAAGTTTCCAGACTCAATTTAAGTAACTGATGATAGCTTTAAAGTCATAGTATAGGGATATATAAGAAGTGACTTACCAATTTTGAGTCTGCTTTCTCAAAGCAAACTCAAGACATTATGCTGGCATATAAATAGAGATGTGTTATCAATGTTGTTTTACTACTCCAGATATGTGTATCAGCCCCTCTCTTCTGCCATTCAAGAAGATGTAGAAAATTGCTTTTTCAAAGGCTTTTAGTGCCTAATCTGTGTTAGGGGCATTGCATACTATAAGTGGATTTTATATGCATTGAGGAAATATAAATGTTTCTTTCATATCATTGTGCACAAACCAGAAACTTGGGTTTGGAATTTAAAGGTATTTTTTGTTATAAATAACTAAATAAATAGTAAGTATTGGGACTACAACTTACTCATAATTGTATTTATTTACATGTGTATATATTTACATGTGTAAGTATCTTACTGTCAAAAATAGTAAACCTGTATTTTGAATCAAAATTTCTGAGGTTGGGATCCAGTTCTATATTAATTTTGAAATCCAATTACATTGCCAATTAAGGAATAAATTCTAACATTCTAGAGATATAAAGTAGATATATGGCCATGTTTTCTGCAATTCATTTTGGGTTTTTGTGCTAGCACTTTTATCCCACAATCAGCTTGTTTTTGAAGTACTTGTAGCAGTTTGCTCACTAGATGATGCAGGGATGTCCTAAAATATGATGGATTGTCCCTTAAACTTTAATTTGACAATTCAATTGGCTTCTTTGTATTCTGGGCCCTGATCAAAGTGTAATTCAATCACTCTTATCTTTACACATAAAGGAATGTAACAGAAGAATAAGTCTGGCACCCTGACAGAACAGAACTGGGTGTCCTGGGAATTCTGATATGACAATACAAACCTCTAAACTCAATAACACTGTTTACAAAGAAAGCATGTATACTTTATATTTCCTTGCACTTACACTCTAGCAAACAAGCTTTATCATCCAAGTTCAATTTTGTAAAATTAGGAATAATAGTTTAATATTACAAAAATCTGTTTCCTAGCATCATGGTAATCTTTCTATATATGTGTTTGTGTGTCTCTTTGAGTTAATATTGACCCCTGGCAACTGCCTGAATCAGTCTGTAAAGTTTTCTTGCAAGGATTTTTGGAATTGGTTTGCCATGGTCTCCTTCATAGGGCTAAAAATGACTGGTTCAAGGTCAGCCAATTGACTCCTTGCCTAAGGTAGCACCAGAGGTCACAATCCTTCATTTTCTAGCCTGATAACTTACCCACTACACAAAACTAGTTCAGGCTACACATTTTCATAGAAATAAGAGTCATTAGTTCAATAATATTTATGTTATTTGTTGTGTACACATTTAAGCATTTAGGAGAGATATGCACACTTCAAATGTACAATATTTAAGAGATTTTTAAGAGGTTTTTGTGGGAGGGAATATTTTATTACAGTGTGGACAGCTAGAGTGTCTTATTCATGAATTCATTAATATAGTCATGTTTTTATGTATGGTCACATACCCATTTTGAATACCCAATGAGTAAATACAGATACTTCGTATGTGTGTACATGCATAACATGTATATGAATTCAAATACAGAGATGTATCACAGAATCTCTAAGTTTGATTTCACTGGCAATTGGTAGCTCTGACAAGCTAGAAAATCCTGGTGATACTCAAATTGCAATGTGTTTTTTAGTTTAATTTTATGGGAGGGGCCATCTTAAATGTAAGAAGATCTTGACATGACATAAATATAGTAGCTAGTGGTACTAAGCACCTTTTCTCAAGGCTGTAAGCATATAGGCTATAAATTTTACAAATATGTAACTTACAAACTTGGCAATATATGAAATAGTTTGTATTTGAAAATCCATCCAATGATATGCACATATACATACATTGTAAAGTGAGTATTAGTCCTCTGTGTGCCTTAATGCTTTTTGACAGAAGAGTGTTGGTAAATTCACTAAGCAGCTTACTTACGAACTAGATTTAACTGCATAAAAGTATGAGCTTAACTGTAAATCTGGGGTTGTAACTGGATGTATTCAAATAGTATGCAACATAAAATTCATTGGTTGGGTTGAAAACCAAAGGAATTTTAATTATTTCTATTCTACCATTTGTTTCTAAGTCAGTGGTATAAGTTAAATTTCAATTATACCAAGCATTTCATAGTTTTGCTGTGTTTGTAATGGATTAATGAAGGAGTAATTAATTTAAAACAATGATAAAATGCAATGTTCATGCAAAGTTACCTTGTATTAAAATATTAAACAAAACAAAACATAAACCCAAATAAAATAAAGCAAACAAAACCCAGCCTAATTCAGATATAATTTGCACTAATATTTATGACAATATAGTGGAGCAAAGAGAAACAGTTTAGATTCATTTCCTGCAAATCTAGTATATTGTTAATAATTTTAAGAAAATCATGTTCATTTCTTAGTCATGAGACTAAATAGCCAAACAATTATATAGGGATGATTAATTCCACTCAGAGTTATTTGGACTACTTTTAGAAACTTACTGTATATGTTTGTGTGTATGCTTTAATACCAGCTAAAATGTATTAACAATAAAAGCAAAGAAATCTGTAAGAAAGAAAATTATAGCAAAAGGAAGAATAACTTCCATAAAAAGTCATTACTCATAATAGTACACTGAATAATTTTTACAAAGTGTATCCTTCCCAAAGTAGGAGATGAGCATCCTTGTTTCATTAAAAAAAATCAACATGCATCTTCTCTTATTTTTTTTTAGCAAATTTAGTTTGGAATCTAACTTTCATTTCATGATTTATCATGGATTAATTTTATTTCCACTTTGAACTGTTGTCCATTGAGATAATAAAAATATCAGTCTTTAATAACTGATCTCATAGGGTTCCTGAAAATGTTTACATTTTTGCACACTTATTCTTGTAAATGCATTTTTAAAATCATTATATTGTGAAACATTTTCATGCACTTTAATTTGGGAATACAAAAACAAATGGATTGAATTTTTCAACAGCATAGAAGGACACAGCAGCTGTCTGATGGACTCCATTTTACTTGATTATTTAAAACCTGTATAAATGTAGTCTGAAATAAACTAGGGTAGAGAAATAAAGTTTTATCAGAGATTATTGCATTGTAAAGAAACATAATATCTTAATGCTACGATCAAGAGAAAATCCTTCTTAGAAAATCCTAATAGTTTCACTATTAATACAAACGCAATATATAAAATGCAGTAATGTAGTTGAGAATACCAGTCTTATATATAACTTTTCTAAAATATGTTTTTTAATCCAAGAAAATGTAAAAGAGAATGAAAATTACTAATTTTTCATGCTTACAAAAATAATTCAGCTTAAAACTGAAAAAGTTATATTCACAAATATAAAAGAATTCCTAAAATATTTGTAAATTTTTATCAAACATAATGAAATGAGAAGTAGCATAGCCATCTCTTAATAAATGAAATTACTGTTTTTGCAATTCACAAGATATTGTCTTATCCTCTTTTTATCATACTTTTCCTCATTATTTTATTCTCGCAATGCAAATGTACCATGATCCAGGGCTCACCCTCATATTCCCTGAATTGTAGATATGTTCCAATTACCTCTTTTTATGCCATGTTCTCATGGTGTTGAGGAAGTTTAAAGTCATTATTGTAGCTTAATGTAATGTTTTCCCTCTTCTCTTGATACACTTTTCACTATAGATGTTATGGACAAGCTCAATGAATATCGTTGCTAACATAATAAGGAATAAGATCTGTCAAACTCTTTTTTTGCATTAAAGGCTATTGTGAGCATGTTCCTTCTCCTTCAAACACTGGAAACTTCTCCATGAGCATTTTGGCTTGAGCTGTAGGAAATACTGGACACCTAGATTCTGAAGAATCATCAGCTCACATAATACCTGTCAGCTGTTGAAATTACATGCCCATTATGAATGTGGATTTCGCACTCTTCTTAAGAGGATATTAGTACTGAGCTACGTCAAACATCAATTTAAATGGGATAGAGCCTTGTTCTGTCAACTGTATGATATTAAATGTGTTACAGGTTTTATGCTGCTCCTGCAAAAAGAGTTCCTTGTAGGTCTTTTATTATTTACCTAAGTTTTATCTTTTCCATCCTTATGACTTATGCAAAAGCAATATAATTGCTGTCCTGACCATTCAATGATCCTGGAAGCAGTGACTGTAGATATTTATGTCACACTTGAGAAGGGGCACCTTTCTGGCTTCAGAAATACTGAAGATATAATGATAGTGGTTTTTATTACCCTCAGGGCAATCACCACTGTACTTACCGTCTACATCCCAGGGCTGCTACCCTAAAGGTCAGAACTGGATTATTTGGTTGCTCACTCTCAGCAGTTCCCCACTCTGACTTCGATAGTACTGAATGCTGATGACTATTATTATTACATGTTGTCCAAATAAAATTGTGCAACTCACAAATCCGGTCTGTTACATGTGAACATTGTGCAGCCAAACCTGCAATCAGGATATGTTCTTTGTCTATTTGCTATGGTATTGTTATTCCCTTGTCATCACAGCTTTATCACTACTCATAGCAGAATTTATTTGCTCATTTGTGTACTCATTATCACAATTCATTTGATTTTCTTTCTTCATTGTTAGAGTACAAGAAATAATCTTTTCTTCCTTTTTATAAGCAACCCGGGAGAGCATCTGATAGAGTGACAAATTACTGCTGTAAATTTTGGCTATAGTGAAAGTACTACAAGAACTGTGGTGCAACAACTATCGTATCAACCATGATATGGACAAGGGAGACAAAGAGACAGAAAACATTATACAAGCATGGATGTAATCAATAATCAAAGAGTTCTGGATGTAAATATGGTTTCAGAAAAAAACTATCCTGTAATCTGCAACTCTTACACTGCCAAAACATATGGACTACACAACTCAATCATGGCAAAGCAATAGACACAATCTACATAGACTTCTGTAAAGTCTTCGATTCAGTGGTACATGACAATCTGCTACTAAAACTAAAATCTTATAGTATCTCTGGACAACTGCATAACTGGATAGAAGCATTCCTGTCAAACAGACAACGAATGGTCAAAATTGGGAGCATCTTATCAAATTCTGCACCTGTCAACAGTGGTGTCCCCCAAGGCAGAGTTCTAGGACCAACTCTCTTCATACTCTACATAAATGACCTCTGTGATCATATTAAGAGCAACTGTGTTCTCTTCGCTGATAATGTAAAGCTATTCAACAGCACAGACAATACTGCTACCCTTCAAAAAGACCTCGACTATGTATCAGAATGGTCAAACAAATGGCAACTTCAAATCTCAACAAATAAATGCTCTGTCTTACATATTGGCAAAAAAAATCAGAAAATAAAATACAAGCTGAATAGTCAAGACCTTGTTGATGATCCAAACTCTGTCAAGGACCTTGGAATACTCATCTCTAATGATCTAAGTGCTAGAGCCCACTGTAACTACATAGCCAAAAAAACATTAAGAGTCATTAACCTAATCCTACGTAGCTTTTTCTCTGGTAATATCACAATACTAATTAGAGCATACAAAACATTTGCCAGACCAATACTCGAATACAGCTCATCAGTCTGGAACCCATATCACGTATCTGATATTAACACAGTTGAGAAATATTTCACAAGAAGAGTTCTACACTTCTCTATTCGTTGAAGAATACCTTATGCCACCAGATTTGAAATTCTAGACCTAGAAAACCTAGAACTATGCCACCTTCGGTCTGATCTAAGTATAGTATATAAAATCATACATTGCAATGTCCTTCTGGTCAATGAATACTTCAGCTTCAACCATAACAATACAAGAACACACAATAGATACAAACTCATGGTTAACTGCACCAAACTTGATTGCAGGAAATAAGACTTCAGCAACAGAGTGGTCAGTGTCTGGAATACTCTACCTGACTCTGTGGTTTCTTCCCCAAACCCCAAAACTTTAATCTTAGACTGTCTACTATTGACCTCACCCTTTTCCTAAGAGGTCTGTAGGGGGCGTGCATAAGTGCATCAACGTGCCTACCAACCCTGTCCTAGTGTCTCTTTTATTTTTCTTATACGTATTCATTTCATGTATTCATAACTATGTTTATCCTTATACTTATTATTTTATAAGCGATTGACTAAATAAATAAATAAATAAATATGAAAATGATGTACATGAGGTACAATGCATCATACTCATTGTAAGAAATTTGGAAATGCTCATCAGTGGCCTTAATTTACATTTTCAGAAAGATGCAATCATACCAGCTAAACATGTAATATAAATAGCTCCCTGTTTAAATCAGCAGATCTATGGGGCCTTATTTTCTACATCTAGTTTGGCACACAACCTTGGGTTATGAGATATCTGCAAGCTAAACTTTGTAATAGATGTTTAACTGAATATACTTAAATAAATTAGGAATGTGGTCAGGAATCTAAGGACATGATCATGTCCCTCAACCAGACAGAATGTTGATGCATAATTTCATGCTGCTGGTGCTTTTCAACAGATGCTTAGTTGTTGGACATGAAAGCCAATTTGAAATTGTATAATAGTGACTTAAGGATTGAGTCTCCCCAAATACAGTACCATATCTGTGTTCCAATGTTGCTTGTACAAGGAAAGATAATAAGAAATCATAACTGGTGGACAATTTAGTATGAATAGGATTCAGGAAACTGGATTGTTAACAATCCAACATCATATGCATTCCATGAAACTTTAGTTACTTCTGGACTGGAGTGGTTACATAGGAAGAAACAGGTCTCAAATGACCATATGGCAACAATGTTCTATAATTGTAATTAAAATATAATTGCTCTAAACCAGGGGTCCCCAACCTCCAGGCCTTGGCCACTGCTGGACCATGGCCTATTCAGAATTGGCCTAGCGAGTGGCTGGCCAGATGCGCTCAATGAGCAACTGGCAGACTGGCGTCGGCCACCACTTGTGCAAATTGAGCTATGCACATTTGTGTTGGGCCATGCACAGCCCAGTTCCTCTCCTGTCCCGCAGCGAGGGTGCAAAGTTGCAAAGTTGATGACCACTGCCCTATACTAAATTCTGTTTATTACCAAGCAATGAATTTCACCAATGGATTGCAGAAAGTCTTCCAAAAGAAAAGGCAATTAGAAGAAAAGCAAATATTTTCCATCTTTTCTTACACAGAAAAATTCAATGCAAGCGAAATGCATAGCCATGCATGCCAAAGGGTATAATTGTATCTGAAGCACATATGCATGGTGCATGTGCCATCTGCTTCTGAATGCTACTTTTTACCACCCTGCTGGGCTCATGCAAATGGCAGAATTCAGTAAATGCCCACAGCCACAATTATCAACAGTTTTCACCTCTATTTCGCCAGATATTATCAGAACTACTTTGGCATGTGGTCCTGCTGGTTCATGTTTGGCTCAGTTAAGGATGATGAAAACACTGTCATCCTTGCTCATCTGCTGTCTTAATGCTGGCATCCCTTGGCTTGAGGACTGTGGTTAGTGACACAGTGAAGCATATCCTAATATGGAATGTTTAAGTACAGAAGCCATATGGAAATTCAAAAACAGTTGAAATGCCTGTTTCAAGGTGAACACGCTTCCCACATCAGTATCATGCTTCAGCATAAACTAAATTGATGGTAACTAGATAAATTACTAGCACATTGGACATGAAAGGAAAGGATGTATAGGTATGTGAAAATGTGGTGCTTAGGCTCTCCTTCCTCCTTCACTTTCTTTTGTCCCATTTCTCTGGATTTTTTCCCCTTCACTATCTGCCTTTCTTATCAGAACTTCCTAGATTTCTGGTGAGTAGATTCTCTCACCACTCCCCCTTTAGTAACTTACACAGGGAAATTCCAACTTTCACTCACTATGTCACTTGCAACCACCCCACAGTAAAATCTTTTTTAAGGCCATGTTAAACCCATATATATTGTGGGAATATAATGTCACCAACAGAGGCTAGACCTTCACTTTGAAGCAATGACTGTTTCCCTCGGTAGTTTATATGAAAGATGTTCCAGATTCAGACACAATTGACATTGCATAATAACAATAGACACACAATCATTCACTTCATTATTGTTTTCTCCAAACCATAGGATGATATTATCTATTTGGTAATCTTACTCTTAGTGTTTTAAGATTATATTAAAACTGAAGGGAGAATCTGAGTTTTATATGATGTCAATTTCTTGCTGAGATTATGAAACAACATTAAAAAAGGTCTGAAAGATTTAGAAAGTCTTTTGTTGGCTAAAAGATGCAATTTCTGGTTTTGCAGTTTCCAGCAATATCTACCCTGCTGTTTTTTGAACAATATTCACAGAATGCATTCAGAAAACTCTATCAGAAACCAAAACTCAGTGTAAGAGTTAATGATCTGAATCTTTCTCATTACAAAAGGGCACCTGGCAGGAGTGTCCTCTTCCCTCTATTATTTCCTTGTGATAACTGAATTACTAGCAGTAATTATTAGAGGTGAACTTGATATCAAAGGTTTGTGATTGATTTCCATTGCAAATAGAATTTCATTATACACCACCAATGCCTAACGACAGTGCATTTATCCTAACACTGCCAGATGTTGCTTCATTTGACCTCCGTTCACTCCTTTCTGTCACAGGTCCTCTGTTATAATATTTTATGAAACCTGTTACATTCATTGAACATAATTGCCATACTCCCAGTTTTCTCCTATTACCCTACTACTTTTATGTTTTAGCACTCTTTACCACCTCTTATTTCTATATTTATTTAATTAATATATTACATTTGTAGGACACTCTATTCAGATTACTCTAGGAAGTATAGAAATGTAATGAAATAATACACAACCTACAGAAACAGATATGTCTTAAACAAAATGTACACTTCCAATAGACTCAATAATCAATAGATTGTATTATACACATCTATTGTATCATATGGTGCATGACTACAAGTTAACTCAGTTATCTGGCTTTAAATCTTTTCTCCATAATACTAACTTGTAAATATTTTGGCTAGAGTCTAAACAATTTCTTCTGAACCTGCAGAATATTTAAGTGGCTGAAGGCAACGACAAATTACACTTAGGACATGTATTATTGAAGAGGAGGTTCTTGACTTTCTTAAGACTTTATCCAATTAAAGTATTTAGAGATCAAAGTCCAGTTCACTGCTGCCAGAAAATACATACTATTAGCAATTAACCAAAAGAATAACAACAAGAAAAAGAACAAAAACAAACCAGCCAATAAACAATGAGAGAGATAACAGTTTGCATTCTCTTATAATAGAGTCATTTATGGCACAAAGAAGTTCAAGTAAATTGAATATGCATTTTGCAGGTTGGCTTTCTTGGTAAGCTATGATAAATGAAGAAAAGCATATCTTATTTAAATTAGACCAGATTAAGGAAAAATACAGTTACAAGTTAGGTTGTCAGCTCAATTATTAATGATATTTCTTCAATCAAGAAGAAGCTACTGTTATAAATAATGGAAAATATTTCTGGGAGGTACTGAATAGCATATATTAGCAAATGATTATTCCATGTTCTAATCAAGGTTATAAAGAAGATGCACAGTATAAGGATAGGGTATAATTTATCAAAGATACAATGGGTGACACAACAAGGTGAAGGAGAGTAGGGAATGAAGTAGTCTGAAAAAAATGACAAAAAATAAATTTTTCATGATTTTAGAAGATGGTTAAACATCCCTCAAAATGTGCCTTTTGGATCAAGAGATATAAAAGATCTTTTAGAAGAATGGAAAAGGGAAATTAAAATGCAGCAGAACAGCAGGTGTGAATAACAGCCTTGCCAGAAACAGAGCAAGCTAAAACCAAGAGTAGGAACTTTATCACAGGTGTTCAATGATTACTTCTTGTACAGATAGTAATTTATTTATTTATTTATTTATTTATTTATTTATTTATTTATTTATTATTTTTATTCATATTTATATCCCGCCCTTCTCCGGAGACTCAGGGTGGCTTACAATTTTTGGGATACAACCCAATGCACTGAGCAATAGCCTTCCTTCCATTGTATATGCCTGCTTATTACTAAGCAGCATTTTTACAAAGTCAGCTTATTGCCCCCAACAATCTTGGGTCCTCAGTTTACCTACCCCGAGAGGATGGAAGGCTGAGTCAACCTTGATCCTGGTGGGATTCGAGCCTGCAATAATTACAGGCAGCTGGAACTAAGTGCTAGGCTATTAACAGCCTGCACCACCAAGGCCCTAATTGGATTTATATGCCGCCCCATCTCTGAGGGGACTCGGGGCAGCTTACACGCAATATATAAACAATAAATACATCTTTATCAAATTCAATCCAATTACAAAATCAATTAAAATAACCTTAAATTAAAATTCCCAGCCCTGATCAGTCCAGGCCAGCCTGTACAAACAGCCAAGTCTTGAGATCACGGTGGAAGGAGCGCAGGTCTGGGGCCAAACGCAGCTCTAGAGGTAGCTGATTCCAAAGGGTGGGCACCCCACAGAGAAGGCCCTCCCCTAAGTAATGTACTTAGCTTCCCACAAACTGAGATAATATTTTCACTCTTCAAATTATATGAAGCATCTTGTATCATTCAGAGAAAACTATATTGGACAAACCAAATATAGGGTCCCCTCAAGAAATATTTGACAAAGTAGACCACAGTCTACTTTTTGGTAAGCTAGAAAAAAATAGGATAGATAGCACCACCACTAGATGGATTCACAACTGGCTGACAAACTGTACTCAACGAGTAGTCCTTAATGGGTCTAAGTCTACATGGAGGGAGGTAAGCAGTGGGGTGCCACAAGGTTCCATCTTAGGCCCAGTACTCTTTAATATTTTCATTAATGACATAGATGAGGGAATAGAAGGGGAATTTACCACATTTGCAGATGATATTAAGCTGGCAGGAATAGTGGATATGCAAGAGGATAGGCTCAAGATCCAGATGGATGTTGACAGACTAGAACACTGGGCCATATTTAACAAAATATTAGGCAAGAAAAACCAAAAGTACTCATATAGGCTGGGTGAAACCAAGCTTAATAGCAGTAACTGTGAGAGGCATCTTAGAGTCTTAGTGGACAACCAGCTATATATGAGCCAGAAGTGTGCAGCAGCAGCCAAAAAAGCTAATGCAATCCTAAGTTGCATTAATGGAGGGTTACAATCAAGATCAAGTGAGGTATTAATACCACTCTATAAAGCCTTAGTAAGACCACACCTAGAGTACTGCATCCAGTTTTGGTCACCACACTATAAAAAAGATGTTGAGACTCTAGAAAAAGTACAGAGAAGGGCAACCAGGATGATTAGGGGACTGGAGACTAAAACATACGAAGAACAGTTACAGGAACTGGCTAGTCTAGTGAAGAGAAGGACCAAGGGAGACATGATAGCAGTGTTCCAATATTTGAGGGGCTGCCACAGAGAGGAAGGGATCAAGCTATTTTCTAAAGCACCTGAAGGGCAGACAAGGAATAATGGATGGAAACTAAACAAGGAGAGATTTAACCTGGAAATAAGGAGAAACTTTCTGACAGTGAGAACAATCAACCAATGGAACAGCTTGCCCTCGGAAATTGTAAGAGCACCATCACTTGAAACTTTCAGGAAAAGATTGGATTCCCATCTGTCAGAAATGGTATAGGGTCTCCTGCTTGTCCAGGGGTTGGACTAGATAACCTACAAGATCCCTGCAAACTCTGATTATCAGTTATCTGTTAATATATTAATTACTTAGCAGTCCATTGGCTATGAACTTAGTGAAATGGAATATAGCTGAGAAGAAGGATGATATAAAGTACATGTAGTGCATAATATTTAGTTGGAAAACTATAGTTCTTATTTGCTTGCTTCTAATGAGCATGAGCATGAGCATGAAAATGACAACAGGCAAATTCATTATTTTTGTTGTATCTCAGTTATATATCTTCGTTAGATTTTTGTCACATATATCCCTTTAATAGTACCTATAATTCTGAATGTCTATTTGTGATTCTCAACCCGTATCTTTCCCTTTCCCTGCAATGGTTAATAAGTAATGCCAGAAAAGTTAGACCACAGTAGAAAAATAGTTCCAATTTTGTACTCTCACTTTTATCAGACATTTCTTACATTTACAAGCAGTTATAATATTAGACATGGTTCAAATGATACATTTTTATGTCTTCTGTATTTTTTGGTAGTTTTCCTTTAAGATACAAGGAGGTAATATCATACTACAAAAGCCTGACAAAATACCAGGCATTAATTTTGCAAGGTGGTGTTTAACACAAATGGGTAACATCTTGGATTTAATTTAATATTCTAGTTTTGAGGCTGCCTAGCTCCACAATTCTGGCAGCCTTACACTGAGAAAATACAAGAAAATCAATGTGCAACTCTACCTCCCTTCCTTTCAGAATGATATAACAATTTATTTCATAGATCCTTTACAGCAAAATAAAAGACAATAAAAAGAAGCTGGAATCCACACAACTATTTGACTGTGTATACATGTATATTAAAAGATCTACTGAATGTTATAGAAAGGAAATATTATTCAATTCCAAATGAATTGATGATTTTAACAAGACCACATAGATATTACAAAACAAAGGTTCAAAAAGATTTATGATTTAAAATATTAAAGACATTCAAAGCAAACAATTTTGTTGCTTTCTGACTAATTAATAATGAGCAAATGATTTTTCTGGGAATTAAACTGGATGTACAATAACTAAATATTTGATTTAGTATCAGGTGAATTACTGGGTTTCACAAATCTTTATACCCCTATAATCTCAGAGATACCTTCAGCAATTCTTACATTAATCAGTGAAAAAATGAATAGAACAGGTACCACCTGAATTATTAAAAATAGCACACATTTATGCCTTTAAATGTTTAACCCATTTTCTAACCCATTTTCACTTGCACATCATTAATCTCTATATTTTATGCATATTTTAATTAGGAAATTCAAAACAGACATTAACTCTGAAAATCACTTAATTGGTAATACTTCATTCAGGACTGATTTCTGGAGAGGAAGGAGGAAAGGTCTAAACTCTATCCCATAGCTCTTGCTATGTAGGGTACTGCATGATTGATGCTGTCATCCTCTCCTGGTTCACATCTACATGAAGCTGGGTGGGGTCATTCACTCAGTTCAGAATGAGGTGCCTTCAGTTCGTAGATGATATCCAGTTTTATATTTCCATTCCAGAATGTCTGAGTGATGATGCTATCTCAAAGTCTAGAGGTTATAGAAATCTGGATCCTACTAAGACTGAATGGCTTTAAATGTTAGGACCTCCTAGTTCTGGAAATCTTCCATCTCATGATGTGGGTGGTGTTGCATTACTACATATACATCCTGTACACCAGGCATGTCAAACTCAATTTCATTGAGGGCCTCATCAGAGTTGTGTTTGACCTGGGGATGAGGGGATGGTTAGGGTGGGCATGACCAGCTTAACATCACTTGTGTAACCTATGGTGGTCCCAACACTCCGCCAGCAAAAATGGGCTTGCAAGCTTCATTTTCAGCTGCATCGGCCTCCTGCAGCCTTCTGCCAGCAAAAACAGAGCTCTCACAAGCTCAGGCTCAAGGTTGACTCAGCCTTCCATCCTTCTAGGGTTTGTAAAAATGCCGCTGGGGGGGGGGAGCCCTAGTAATAAGTAGGCATATACAATAGAATGAAGGCTATTGCTGAGCACATTGGGTTGTGCTCCAAAGATTGTAAGCTGCCCTGAGTCTCTGGAGAAGGGCAGCATATAAATGTGAATAAAAAAAAAATCAGCTGCAATGGCCTCCTGCCTCCTTCTCCCTCTGCTACTGAAAATAGGTCACACATGGCCCTCCTGAGCTCTGTTTTTTCAGGAAGAGGCACCACAGGCAATTCCTTCGCTGTTTCCAGGATGGCTCCATAGGCCAAATCTAAATACCCCGTGGGCCAGGTCTGGCCTGTGGGCCTTCAGTTTTACACCCCTGCTGTACACAATTTAAGATTCTTATGTCAATCCTGAAGCTGTCCTGACTGAAGCCATTTTGTTCCCTTCAGTGTCCACACTGAAGCTGAAGATCAGGCAGGGGGGATTTGTGATAGAGGGATTTTTGTAGCCAAAACAAAATACTTTTTCTTAGGAACCAAGGACATTCTCACACCTGGTTGGAAGAAGGTAGAGTGATGCCACCCAGTTGTTGGACTGCATGGTCATAGGACCATGCCTTCTCTGGGTGGGGTGTCAAGGATGGATCAGGAGTTCATGGCTTCCATGATGGCCATGGACCTGACCCAAATAATTCAGGGTCTGACTCATGGTGGGGGGCACACACTCAACCTTGTTTTTATCTCTGGACAGTGGTGTAATGCTCTGGGTGGGGGATCACCAACTACTCAACCCGTCATGGACTGATCATTACCTCCTCTGGCTGGCCTTCCAACATGCCACCCCACATTGCTGGGATGCGGAACTGACTAGGTGGTTCTGCCCCAGGCACCTGATGGACCTGGTAGGGTTCCAGGTGGCGCTTGGGTCAATTCCTGCCTCCCTTATCCACAGCCCGGTCGAGGCCCTGGTGGACACCTGGCAAAGGGCTGCCTCAGAGACTCTCGACCGCATTGCCCCTTTGCGGCCTCTGACCCGGTGCAGATCCAGTTGGCTCCCTGGTTCTTCGTGGAGCTCTGGGAGATGAAGCATTGGAGGAGGGGCCTAGAGAGCAGTTGGAGGTCCAGTTGATCCGAATCTGACCGATCGCAGTTAAGAACCTTCACCAGGACTTACCTTGCGGCGATGGGTGCAGCGAAGTATGCTTACTTCTCTGCTCTCATTGCGTCCAACAGGTGCCCAGCTGCCCTGTTTAGGGTCACCCATTCCCTCCTTGATCAAGGGATGAGGGAGGACCCTTTGCGGGGGCAGGCCGAGGAGTTTAGTCATCATCTGTCGGACAAGATCGCTCAGATCCGGGCCGGTCTGGACTCCGACTGGGTGGAGTCTGACGGGGGGGGGAAGCAATGGGTCTTGTGGATACCATTTGGAAGGAATTCGATCCTGTGACTCCGGATGAAGTGGACAGGATCATGGGGAAACTGAGTACCACCATGTGTTTATTGAACCCATGTCCCTCCTGACTGGTTTATGACACCCGGGAGGTTACACGAGGCTGGCTCCAGGCAGTGGTCAATACTTCTCTGAGTGAGGGATCCTTTCCCTCTGCCTTGAAGGAGGTGGTGGTGAGGTCCCTCTTCAAGAAGCCTGCCCTGGACCTGGCTATTTTGAACAACTTTTGTCCTGTCTCCAACTTCACTTTGTTCCGAAGGTTGTTGAGAGCATGGTGGCTTGACAGTTCCCAATGTTCCTGGAGGAATCTGATTATCTAGACCCATATCAATCGGGTTTCAGGCCCGGGTACAGCACGAAGATGGCATTTGTCACACTGGTGGATGATCTCTGGAGTGAGTGGGACAGAGGTTATTCCTCTGTTCTGCTCCTATTAGACCTCTCAGTGGCTTTCGATACCATTGACCATGGTATTTTACTATGACACCTTGAGGGGTTGGGAGTGGGAGGCACCATTTTGTGGTGGTTCTCCTCCTACCTCTCAGGTCATTTGCAGTCGGTGTTGGCAGGAGGATGGAGGTCAACCTCGAGGCTCCTCTCTTGTGGGGTGCCTCAGAGGCCGGTCTTCTCTCCCCTCCTGTTCAACATCTATATGAAACCGCTGGGTGAGATCATCTGTGGTTTCGGGTTGAGGTACCATCAGTATGCTGATGATACCCAGCTTTTTATCTCCACCGCAAACCAACTCAGTGATGCCCTTGATGTGATGTCCCGATGCCTGGAAGCGGTGTGGATCTGGATGGGGAGTAACAGGCTTCAACTCAACCTGGCCAAGACTGAGTGGCTGTACGTACCGGCAACTCGGATGATCCAGGATGTTCTTTCTTTAGTTATGGGGGGAGAGCTGTTGCCCCCTGTAGATAGGGTGCACAACTTGGGTGTATTCCTGGATGCACATGCCTTACGTGCGGTTACTCATGCGCTCGTTACCTCCCAGGTGGACTACTGCAATGCTCTCTACATGGGGCTGCCCTTGCGGACCACTCGGAGGCTTCAACTGGTGCAGAATGCAGCCGCGCGGGTTGTGATGGGAGTATCCCAATATTCCCATGTTACACCCCTCCTGCGTGAGCTGCATTGGTTGCCGGTTGCCCTCCGAGTGAGATTCAAGGTTCTGGTAATCACCTATAAAGCCCTATATGGCTTAGGGCCGGGGTACTTGCGGGAGCATCTACTGCTAGCAGCAACTTCCCAGCACCCCATGCGCTCACACAGACAGGGCCTCCTTGGGGTGCCGTTGGTCCGACAGTGTTGGCTGGTGACCCCCAGGGGGAGAACCTTCTCTGTGGGAGCGCCCGCCCTCTGGAACCAGTTACCCTTGGAGCTGTGGATGGCCCCTGACCTTCAATCCTTCTGTCGCTACCTGAAGACTTGGCTCTTTCAACAGGCCGACCTGGACTGAGGCGGGGTTTTTATTGGCTTATATTAGCTGGTGTCAGTTTTAATTGAATTATTGGGATTTCTATTTGATATTTTTAAATTTTAAATTTTGTATTGTATGTTTTTATTGTTGTGAGCCACCCTGAGTCCTTCGGGAGAGAGGGCAGCATATAAATCCCAATAAAAATAAATAAATAAATAAATAAATAAATAAATAAATAAATAAATAAATGTAAGAAAGTAGGAAATCTTTTACTTTTAATAAGGTGAAAACTGCAGGAGTTTTCAGAGTTGGTTTTCAGCAGATATGTGCCAACATGATATTCCCAACGAAAGTAATATTTGAGGAATTCAATGGCCTTGGAGTCTTGCTTGCAATGGATTTATTACCTGGAACCCTGACATCTTACTTGTCCCATTCCAAGACCAGGTAGCAGCCATGGCTGTTTACTGCAATGCATTCTGCATCAGTCTGCCCTTGAACAGCATTTGCAGCTTTAGCTGCTGCAAAATACAATAGCATGGGCAGTTATGACTGCTTATTGTTTGTTATATATGACACCTGAGCTGCAATTCAAGGCACCACTATGTACCTTTTAGCCCTTTATGATTTAGGCTGGATTAATTATATTGTTTCTCCCTAGTGTCTACCCATCCTGTTAGATCTGGCAGAAGAGCAGAGGTGGTATTTAGCAGGTTCTGACCAGTTATGGAGAACTGGTAGCTGAAATTTTGAGTAATTTGGAAGACTGGTGATAACCTTCCCCCTGCAGTGGGGTGGGAATGGAGATTTTGCAGTATCCTTCCCCTGCCACGCCCACCAAGCCACACCCACAGAACCGGTAGTAAAAAAAATTGAATCCCACCACTGCAGAAGAGGTATCTTCTAGGTCTCTCAACAAGCGAGTGGCAACTGGTAGGATCCTTCTGCTGAAGCTCTCACCCTTTGCAGCTTGCTTCTGGATCAGAATTTTCACAACTTTTTTTGTTTTTTATAAGGCATTAAAAATTTGGCTTTGCCATAGAGCCTGGAAGCTCTGATAGTTTGGTTTTTGGTTATACTAATTATTTGGTGTCACAACTATTCTGCTATTTTATGCTTTTGAATCACTTTTTACTTTGTTAGCTGCTCAGAGTTTTGTATATGAGATAAGTTATGTATTGTTATAATGAGTTATAAGTTGTTAGAGTTATGACTTATGAGTCATGTATATGCTTATTAGAGTTGTGTATATTATTTATTTGTCTTGTATTTGTATTATAATCTTTAATTTGCTAGTCTTTCATCTTAATTACAAAGAAAATAAACAAAAATTAAAGTATATAATATGATATGTTACTGTAAACAATCAAGAATGTGCCATCAAGAAGCAAGCTAACAGAACAAAGATAATAATCCTTTCACAAATCAAGAAAGCCTACTGTGATTAAGAAAAGATGCATTTTTAATGTGAAAGTGTCTGTTTTGACACTAGTATATGTTCCTATTATTCCAGTACTTTTTAGAGAAATAAATGTTAAACAGAGTGTTTTAAATACGGTTAATTATTAAGATTATAAAATTAATCTGAATTATATTTACTGAATGTAAAATGTTGGAAAAAATGACACATCCTTGAAAAGTAGTAAATAAAGTCTAACAGATTTCAGTAGAAATGATATCAATTAAGTTACACAGGTAAAGGTAAATGTCCCTCAAATCAAATTTAACTGATGATGGATAGATGGTATTAAAATGTTAGTTGATGTATTTTGGGCAATTAAATTGATTCTGAACCCATGCAGCATTGATATTAGCCTGAAAGATTTAACAATGGTGCTTTTTTTATACAATCATTTGCTTGTTTTTCTTGATGATAGTCAAAATCATCAAGAAAAGAAATTGACTTGGTGTTTTAGATGAACACTACGACAATGCTACGACAAATACACATTTGGGGATTAAACAACAAAAGGGTATATAGAATATAGATTTTAGAAATAGATTAACAATAGATTAAAGTTTTAAATGGACTTGGAATTATAGATTTGAATTAATTAGAATAATTATCTTATGGAAAACGTTTTTTTAAGAAGAAACATAAAAATGATATTAGATGGACCTGGAAGAAAATAAATTCATATTGTTAAGGAAAATGGGGCAAAAATATTTGATGGATTATTTTGGATTTTGGTCTTCAAAATTATTTGCTATGGTACATAGAACGTGCTTCAGTGAAGTTACAGAATAAGGATCAGC
Source organism: Naja naja (assembly GCA_009733165.1). Taxonomy (NCBI): domain Eukaryota; kingdom Metazoa; phylum Chordata; class Lepidosauria; order Squamata; family Elapidae; genus Naja; species Naja naja. The sequence goes on from CM019151.1 coordinate 38,470,130, forward strand.
TTCAAGTCTGAAATTAATTTGAATGTAAATTTAAATGTGGTAGGACAACAAGAAAGAATATGTAATATGTTATAAACAAAAGTGATGAATGTTTTATTACCTAAAGATGTACAGTTATTAAAGTAGGAGAGTATTTGGATAACTCTAAGTGAAGGATTTTTTAAAACGAGGGGGGGTTACTTACTGGATAGACAAAAGAGGTTTGTTAAAGTTTTGAAAACTTTTTGGGTTAAAAAAAAGATAGATGGAAAACAAGCTTTGGGACTATTCTGGAGTTAAAAATTAAAATTGTTATGGAAAGAAAAAGGGTTGGATTAGTCAAGCAGAGTTAAAATAGAAAATTAGTTATATCTGGTTTCTCTAACTAAACTTTTGCTGATAAACAAATGGTGAAGCTTTTAAAAAAATTTAAAATTGACAAATGAGTGATAGAGTGAAGAGAGTATATGTTGTATTATGGTATCTATGTGGTAATAAGATATTAAAATTGTTTTGATTTACTAATATATTTATTTTTTTCTTGGAAGTCTTCAGCCAGTAACAAAACCAGGACATCCTAGTGAATTTGGCTATTGATTGATGCTTCCCATACTGTGAAGGAACACATGTTTTTTTCATTTGAAATAGAATAGTACTTTCTTTTTCCTTTATCCTTTATAATGCACCTTGTTTTCCATTTGTTATAGTCAGAGGTGGTATTCAGCAGGTTCTGACCAGTTCTGGAGAATCAGTAGCAGAAATTTTGAGTAGTTCAGAAAATTGACAAATACAGCCTCTGACTGGAGATTTTATTTATTTGATTTTTCACTTACAAGATGATAGGTATAAGTATAAACATGAGTAAGAATACAGGAAATAGATACAAATAAATGGGGATGATAGGACAGGGATGGGAGGCACAATGGTGCACTTATGCACGTCCCTTACAGACCTCTTAGGAATGGGGTGAGGTAAATAGTGGATAGTTTGCGGTTAAAGGAGTGGGGGTTAGAGGATGTAACAACAGAGTCAGGTAGCACATTCCAGGCATTGACCAATCTGTTGCTGAAGTCGTATTTTCTGCAATCAAGTTTGCAGCAGTTTATATTGAGTTTGTACCTGTTGTGTGCTCTAGCATTGCGGTTGAAGCTGAAGTAGTCATTGACTGGTAGGACATTGTAGCAGATAATTTTGTGTACTACGCTTAAGTCCAACCACAGGCAGCATAGTTCAAGATTGTCCAAGCCCAAAATTTCAAGCCTGGTGGTATAGGGTATTCTGTTGCAAGCAGAGGAGTGTAGTAGTCCTCTTGTAAAATACTTTTGGACTCATTCAATTGTATTAATGTCTGATATACAGTGTGGATTCCAGACAGATGAGCTGTATTCGAGTATTGATCTAGCAAAGGTTTTGAATGCCCTAGTTAGCAATTCAATATTTCCAGAGGAGAAGCTTCGTAATGCCTTTTTGGCAATGCTGTTACAGTGAGCTCTAGCGCTTAGATCATTAGATATGAGTACTCTGAGGTCCTTGACAGAGTGAGGGTCATCAATGTGGTCATATCTGCCTAGTTTGTATTTGGTGAATTGATTTTTTTTATCAATGTGTAGGACAGAGCATTTGTTGGTCGAGATTTGGAGTTGCCAAATGTTTGACCATTCAGATACATAATCAAGGTCACTTTGAAGAACAGTAGCATTGTCGGTGGTGTTGAATAGCTTTACATCATCCGCAAAGAGGATGCAGTTGCTAATAAGGTGATTGCAAAGGTCATTTATATAGAGTATAAAGAGTGTGGGTCCTAAAATGCTGCCTTGGGGGACACCACTGTTGACTGCAGCAGGGTTTGATATAGCACTCCCTATTTTTACTATTTGTTGCCTGTTTGACAGGAATGCAGTAATCCACTTATGAAGGGATCTAGAAATGCCGTAAGAGTTTAGTTTTAACAGTAGTTTGTTGTGTAAAATGTACATTTTACATTATCCTTCCCCTGCCATGCCCACCAAGCCATGCCCATAGAACCGGTAGTAAAAATATTTGAATCCCATCACTGTTTACAGTGATATAGTAAATGAAGTTTTAAATAAATGAAGTTTTATTATGACATGGCTTCTATCCAAAAACCACAATGAAAAAAATATATTTCAGCCATTTCCACTAAAGAAGTGCTATTATAGAAATGTATAATAGAAATGCCTAATGGAGGGAAATTTCTAGCAATTGTCCACTGAATGACAATTTGAATATACTATTATCATCAAATGGAAATTCCACGGAAGAAAAAGAAAATACTGCATTGGTCACTTAGATAAGAAGCAACTTTTATTTTTCCATTGTAGTTCTATTTATATTAATAAGAGATGACTGATTCTTGGATAAAATGTACTTTAAGGTTACTTAATAATGCCTATAGAAGCTAACCTATATTTTCGGGAAGCTTAACATCTTCAGCCAAGTACTTCATTCTGTAATCTGGCCTTGTGAATACCAAGCAGACTTTTACAGGATGTTCCTGTCTGAAAGCAAATACATGTTTACTTTAATAGCATTCAGTGCAATATGTGGAGTTCTCTCACTTAATAAATATCTTAGAGGTATTTTAATACTACTTGCAATACTGACATATAAATAAATAGTCCACTGTATATGTGTTAACTGGTCTGGAGTAGTTTTTCACAATCCGGTTTTGTTCTATCCAGCAAAGTCTTCTGGAAGAATTGGAGGAAACAGGAGAACTGGAGAAAACTCAGAATAATTAAAAAAAAAACTTTTATAACAGGCATCTAAATTTTGACCCAAATGTATGCTGGATCTATTCCAAAATCAGTGCTGTTAGAACAGGAGTATCAAACTCAAGACCTGTGGGACAGATCTGGCCTGTGGGATGCTTAAATCTGGCCCACAGGGCCAGCCTGGAGATAGCAATGGATTGGCCATGGCAGCCAAAATGGAGTGCAGGGGTCAGTGTGAGACCTCTCTTGCCCTGTTTTGCCAGCAGGGTGCTGCAGGAAACTATCCAGGCCAAATACGGGATGTGGGGGGGGGTTGTACAGCCCTGGCCCTGTTTTGGCTGGCAGGATCCTGCAGGAAGCATCCATCCTGTCTCCTCACCCCCTCCCAGCCATCCTGCAGAGGAAAACTACAATGCTGATCCAGCTTTTGAATAAATCCAGTTTGACATCCCTGTATTAGACAGGGATGTGAGCTAGGGAATAAAAAAGACCCAAACAAACGAACAAATGAGTTAAATTTTATTTTTTACAAGAGTCAATATATTTTCAATAAACTAAAGTCTCAATAAAGTAATGGGAACTTAAAATGTTGGATTACCAGATCTGGATTCTAAAAATTGAGATGATCACTATATGGCAACAAGAGATACAAAAATGTGTATCTTTTTTCTGTCATCTAAAATTATTCATTTGTTACTGGCAGCCCAAGTAAAGTATGATTCTATAAGGTAAATTGATATGAAATATATAAAGCTTTCAGGAAAGAAATGGCAGTCAGAAAACAGGTTCAGACTGTCTTCAAAACCAGAAAGTTCTTCAAATTCATCTCAGGATAAGAAAAAAACTTCCGTTCACTCACAAGTACTCTATAATATTGTTCATCAAGAAGGCAGTCTTTAGCAGATTGGAAATCTTGGAAAGGAAGAAATAACCACAATTTTGCTGGCACTGTCCAAAAGTACACTGAGTTTCCATTCTTCCTTTGATAATCACTTCAAGAAATTGCTCGTTAACTGCTTTTCAGCTATTAGGATCTTTTGAATCAACAGATTTTACAGCACTGTGTAAGTATCAAATTTCTGAGCATATAGGATCAATACTGTGTCCCCAAGTTAATGTAACATTTTATTTATTTATTTGTTTGTTTGTTTGTTTGTTTATACACCTTACATATACATCATTTAAGTGCTATACTGTATATGATTGATTATACTGCCACAAAGTATTTAAAATAGTCAACATAATTTTATGCAAGCAGAATATATTGTTGGCAGAGCAAGAATTCAATTCCACTAAAAATCAGAAAAAACTTCAGCTGAGAATTTGAACAGTAGCTGGATAGAGTCAAAGGATATGATGAAGGATTTGTTGAAGTTTGTTGTGGTCTGCCAGCAGCTTGTGGAGATGGCAGCAGAATAGGACAGTGGGGAAGAACATTGGCAAGTCCCAGAGTCTCGGGAGGACTTGGATGTTGGTCCTTTATCTGATACAAAGATGGGGCCAGGTCCATCTGGGAGTTATGTGCTGGCTTCATAGCCTCCAGAATCTGACAGTAGTGAGGCAGAGGAACAAGGGGAGCCGGTTCCCAGTGCGTGTGTGCGCAGAGCTGCCAGAAGGCAAAAGCAGTTAAGACAAAAGGGGCGACTCAGGAGTAAGGCTTGGAGATGGTTGCCCCTCCCATAAGATATAAAGGAAGTGCAAAGGGACAGGAATCTTTGCAGGAAGCAATGTTGTTTGCTCTGGTCTGTTTGGAACCTGAAAGCTCCATGGTGAAGTTGTGCTCCATTTGGTTTTGAAAGACTAATTGGTACTTTAGTTATTGGCAGCACTTCAAGAAAGGTGCATTCTTATCAGACTGCTTTCAAATAACTTTGGCAGATTTCCATGGGACTATTTATAACTGGTTGAGACTCATTATGGGCTGTGAATGATGATAGTTTGCAGCCGTTGAACTAAAATAAAAGGGTTTTAAATTTAATGTGTGTTTGTTGCTGTCTCAGGAAGCCTTGCTCAGAACAAAGTTATCTGGAATAAGTTTGATCCTGTGAATCTTTACCAAGTGAACAGTGTTCTCATCATCAGCTTAACTACTAATAGTCTGAATCCTTGTTATTTTTGGTCGATGAATGTCTCCATGAAAATGATGGGGATCTGCTCAGGTGGTAGTGAAGGCACCCTTGAAAGAGGAACATTCTCTTGAAAAGAGATGGTGTGACATTGTTTCTTTAAGAATTATTTTGTAGTAGAAAGGTCTTAGGAGATCTTCCGCCCCACCCAAAAAAATAAGGCCAGATAAGAGACACTATAGTCCACATTTAGATAATGTGTCAAGAGGCACAGAAAAGACCCTCCCTAGTTACTCAGACAATGGAGGAGACAGGAGGGAATATTGCATTTTGTATTTGCAAGATTGTACTTGTAGATTGTATTTGTAGATTGAACTTCAGACTTGTAAAATTCTGAAATTAAGTTGTGGTACCCATGGTTTGCCACAAGAGGCTGACACATATATTGCAGCTGCAGTGAACCAGAAATAAATAGATTAATCATTTTCACCTTTTCTGCCAGACTTCAACATCAGATTTAGTATGGAGATAGCATTATCTATGGTTATAATTTCTGATGGCACTTAGGTAGGAATGGTGTGATTTTCCCAGAAACACTTTATCTCTTAGCAACTTTCTGTACCATAAATCATGTGGTTATGAGCACATTCCATGGCACACTGAAATACCTCTACTGCAAAATATATACTGTTTGCCATTTGTCTTCTAGGTACAATTGAATGCCCTTGTTATCACTTTTAAAGCCCTACATGTGTCAAGATATAGTAACTACATTCTCCCCAATATATGTGTACCTGGTAAAGTCTAATAATATAGGCTCTTTGCACATCCCCTCGGTAAAAAGACTATCATCTTTAGACTATGGGAGCATGACTTCTCAGCTGTTGCTCCTCTTAGTTGAATAGTACCACATAACATTGAATACCTTCGCTCCTTGTCTTCAGGAAATTACCAACATACTGTTCAATAAACAAAATCAAGCAGCCTATATTGCAGTTTAGTGTGAACAGTTAACATAGCTATTTTTTAAACAAGAAAGTTCTTAGTTCTTTCTGCTACAATGAAGTACAAAATTTGAATTTGCCAAGTCCAATTGCTATGTTAGGACTTGAAAAACTACTTTTGTTCTTAGTTATTCTTACTTCTAGTATTGCTATAAATTGACCTTGGAGCTAGAAATTCCTATTTTTAGCTTGCACCAAAATCATCTTGTTAAAAAATATGGAGGTGTTTTCTACCTCTAGGTCCAATTCCACAGATCCCAAACCTTTCAAATTATAATATAATACTTAAGGTAGATCAATAGTCCAAGCTCCCTAGCTTATATTGATTTTACTCCAATGGGATTTTCATCTTATTCATCAAAAATCAGTATTCCCTCTGCCGTAATAGTACTTTTTCTAAAGAACAGAGCAACTAATACCTAAATTATTTTTAATATGATTTCTCTTAGCTATAATTCACCTATTATTCTTTAATAAAACTCTCTTTTCAATTTATTTGCTGTACAGCTAAATTTATTTCCTTGTCATTGAACTACTACCCACTTACAAGCAATCTCTTTATACTTGCCTGTGAAAAATTACATTTTAATAGTTTTCAACATAATCCACCACTGTAATATTAGTTCTTACACTATTGGACATAATCCAGCTCCATTTCCATTTGTTTTTGTGCTCCACCTGAAGCATCAGGCCTATAATTACTTCAAACCTCAAATACGTAAATGTTAATTCTGCTGAAACATCAAATGCTAAAAAAACATAAAGCCCAACCCACTTAAAACTCTGAAGCAAGAATATTTGGAACAATATAGGAACAAATATCTCTTCAGTCATTACATAAACAATTTCTACTAACCCACCATACAAAGGAAATAGCGTATTTACATGCTGAAATTCATACTTAGATAACATATTAGATGTGTTTATATGGATAATTTATTAAATATTATTGGAAAATGAAATGGAATTAAATGCCTATTTCCCAAATATGATAAAAATAAATCCATGAATATTTTTACACATAAAACTATGAAGGGATAAAACAATTTGATTTTTTGCTAAAAGAGATCACCTTGGGGTCTTTCTGTTCACAAACTGGGATCTAATAGGCCATAATGTAATATTTGCATGTATAGCTACGAAAGTCGAATATGGTCCAAAGGTTATTAAGAAACTTTGTATTTTAAATTTCAGTTCAGACCAATGTATACCTCTCATATTAATATGGAAACTAAAATGTGATTATTCTTTGATTTTTTCTGCCATGTATATTCTTATGTTTAATATTATATAAGAAATTCTTATTTAAAATGTATTTATGAATTGCTATTTTAAATGGGAAATAGTAAGAAAAATGTACTTTGACAGTAAATGTATTGTTAAGTATATCTTTAAACAAAATCTAATACAGATTCTTTAAAAACAAACCTGAATGAACTAACGAAGAAACAGAATAGAGAGGTATTATGGATGAATGTAATTAGGACAAAGAATATAAATAAAACAATGGGAGCATATTTCTAGTTGTGCTTAATCTTGGGCTAATGTAATTGATTTTACAAAGAAATGACACATGGAAAAAGGAAGGGGAGGGAATGAGAAGGAAAAGGAAAAGGGAAAGGCAAGGAAAGACAGTGGAATGGATGGGATCAGAGATGAACAAATTAATGTTTTTCTTAAAATTAACTTCTGTTATAATAACTATGTAGGATAAAAACAGTTATACCTGGTGGTAAAAAAAAAGAATGTAGCTGGTCTCTCAACAGAATAAAAGAATCGCCACCTTTCCTTCTTCTCCTTTTCATTGCATCCTGTTAAAAAGTCTGAGCGAATTCACAATTAAGAAGAGCTTAGTAGCTGAATTCTCAATAGGCAAGATAACAATTGACTATCCTGCCAAAGGCTCTGCACAGCTGTATGCTGACATTTAGAACAGCCTGGTGATACTATAAAAGCATGCAAGAATTCAAAGTTCACATATCTGGACTTCAAACATTACATAAAATATTAGGTGAAATCTATTTTACCTATTCAAGGCACAAAGGCCCAGTAATATCACTAATCTCTCTTTTCAAGTTGCCAATATTTTATGATACTCTCAACAGTTCATTAAAAACATTTCCTTCAGCCTGGTCCTTTCAAAACCAATGGCAAAAACAGGAACAAAGCACTTCACAGCAAAATTACAATCCTGAAAGAAAGAAAAAATATCCAAATTTCCAAAATGTTTGCTATGAATAAAGATTTTAAACAACCCAGAGGCTAGATTATTAATATTTCTCATAATTAGCTCCACCTGGCTTGTGAATCTTCCTCCAACAGCAAGGCTACTTTGGAAGCCCAGCAGGATAAATCATCCAATCAAATGAGATGATGACTTCCAGCTGTCTCTCATTCAGATTTTCCTCAGACATGACTATATTCTAGATTTACCTGCTTTAGTGTTTTTTCTTTTCTTTTAAAGGAATAGAAATGATTCCCCCATTCACCTTTAATAAAACATTTTGATGATACAGTGTAACATTACTAGTGTGTTTTTTGAATTAAATTACTTCTAATAATAGATTTGCATTTAGATTTTAAAGAAGTGAGAAATTGGAAGGAAGTCTCCATTTGCTTCCATAAGGTAAAGGTAATATTATTACAGGACTCTGAAAAATCTAGTGCCCAATTTTATCATTTTTCTTTTCATCTTTTTGCATTTAATACTGCAAAGAAATTTAAAATAAAAGATAAAAAATATTGCTTTGAGACAATATTTATTTTATGAACTGCAATTCATCAATTGTAAAAAAAAAAGAAACCAGACCACCAAAGAACACAATTGCTGGACATCAAAGTTGATACCAGACAGAGCATAGAAAAAGTCAAAGAAGTAATGCAGGGATGGAAGGTGTAGGAGACCAGGCCCATAGAATCACCAAGAGTTGGATATGACTGAATGGATGACATCACTATCTTCATCATCATGATCATTTTCATAATATTTTTAATTTTATTTATACATTTTCTCTTTGCATACAATAAATATTTAGTGAACAGCATACTGGCTGAGTCAATTTGTTTGCATGACATTATTAAACTCCTAATTTCTACCTCTATTGTCCAACTATTGATAAAATAAATGCCAAGTTCAAAAATATTTTGTGTCTTCTTTTTCATCTTCAATGTTAATCTGTCCATTTCTGCACAGTCTAATATTTTTTTAATTATTTCTTCTTCTGTGTTTCCTCATTTTTCCAGTGTTGTGCAAATACAATACAATATGTAATATTAAATATACGTTCCCTTTATCATATTCTCCAATATGCTTAACAAAAATCATTCTGGTTTACAATCTATATGATGCTTTAACATTTTTTCTAACTACATGTGCATTTTTCTCCAAAATTTGTTTACTTTTGGGCATGTCCACCACATGTAATAATATGTACCCGGAGTTTGATTACATTTTCAACATTTAGCAGACATGTTTTTAAACATTTTGGCTAGTCTAGCCGGTGGTAAGTGCCACCTATAAAACTTTTTATATATTTTTTTTCTTATATATACTTGCCACTGTCAATTTATAGATTTTTTTCCCAAAGCTTTTGCCAATTATCTAATTATATAGTATATCCAAAGTTTTTTGCCCATATTATCATTGTCTCTTTTATCTGTTCCTCTTTCATTTTTAGTCTTAATAGAAAATTGTATAATTTTTAAATTAACTTTTCATCCAATAATAATATTTGATCAAATGTTGTTTGTTCTTTATAGATCATTTTCATAGTATTGTTTACCAGTAAAAACATGTAAATTATATTATATACAAAAGGAAGTTCTGTTGCTGCCATTAAAAAGCTATTCTTAAGAATTCTTCCAAAGAAGAGTTGAAACAAACTACTAAACCAATATCTTCAGTAGATTAAAGAACTATCCATTGTTGTATGAAATTCGAAGTACTGCAATGTCTCAGAACTCATCTGGTTTATAAATTGATATTATTCAATAGAGAGACATTGAAGTATTAACTTCCAGCTGGCTTAATAAGCTGTTGAAAATGTAAATTAAACCTAATTGGCCTGTGATCTGATATATAAGAGATGTAAGTTATTTATGTTTGAATATGCTCAAATAATGTTGAGTACTTTTTAATTTATTTTTTGACCTTACAAAGGTACTAGATAAAGATGTCCATTTACTCTATTGGTTTTTTTTTCAATTTGTTTAGAAACCTTATCTTTTTAGACAATCATTCTTTATAAATGATTCATTCTTAACAATTAATTAGAATAGATGGCATTCTTGACGTTCTCTGAGCTTAGTTGTTTTTTTACAGATGTTTCATTATCCAGCTAGGTAACATTTTCAGTGCTAGAAGGAAGTGTGTTTGTTCTCTACTTACATACAGTGTCTTTTCCTATCACTGTTGATGGGACTATTATTTTTTATTGGTAGTTCATTGATTTGGTTGTTTATTGTTTGTATAGAGTTGGTAACTCCTTGATTAGGGTATTTTTTCTGTTTTTTTTATCTGGTATTAATTGTGGTGTTAATCTTTGTTTAACAGGGTGTTGATTGCTGGAAAGGCCATGTTTTGATCTTTTTGTTTCTTTCTTTTTCTTTTTTGTAGCTTTTTTATTGTGTCTTTTGAATGGAATGTTGTTGCTCTCTATGTGCTTGTTGATGACTGATTTCCCTGAGTGTCAGGAATCTAAGAATTATTTAGCTTTTTTGGACTAGTCTTAGTCTATCATGCTTAATGTTTTCCAGATGAAATCATGGTTGAGTCTGTCCATCTGTTGTCCAGTTAAGGAATTTTCATCATGTCTTCTGACTGCTAGTTGTTTTTCATAAATGCATTCTACTAAACTTTTGCCTGTTTGTCCTACATAGTGATTGTTGCAGTTCTTACAGGGTATGTAGATAATTTGTGATGATTCAAGTTTTTTTTCTGGGCTGTTTTTTTTTAACTTAAGATATTTTGGAGGATTTCAGTTGGTTTTTATGCTATGATGGGCATTTTGATAAAGAAAAGTGGATATACATTTTGTGGAAAGATATTATATAAATGGCCTGTTTCCTTTTTCTGATATTCAGTGTGTTTGTGCTTATGTAAGTAGCATTGGTGTACAGCTTCTTTTGTGGGAGGTTGGGTTTTATGATAGACTTGCATTTTAAATTTGCAACTATTATCTCTGTTGATGAGGATATCCAAGAGGTGTGTTGTTGTTTTCGTCTTCCTTTCTGAATTGTTCTCCTTTGTTGATTGTTTCAGGTGTCTTATTTAGATGTTCTTTTTTATTATAACATAGGTGTCATCTAAGTACCCAATCCATACTCAGATTTGTATAGTTTCTAGACATTGTATTAGAGTCTCCACTATAAGTCCTGAATGTTATAATCCCATGGGCATTTCTCTGATTTGCTGGTATATTTGTCTGTCAAAGTAGATTGATGAGCAAAGATTGATGAGGACTGTGATTCTTGGTATTTTAATCTTAGTGTACTTGGCTAGGTCAGGTGTATTTTATAACAGTGCTGCTGCCATAGATTCTTTTGCTAATTCTAAATCTATGGATATAAAGATTGCTGTGAAATAATGATCCCTTTTCTTCTGTTATCTGGACTTTGATTTTTCTGGAGGCACTGTAGTGGGAAATTGATAGAATTTTCTCACCTTTGAGATGTCCAAGATTTTTGTCAGTTCTTTCATAATGTAAGTTAAGATCCTGGTAACAATACTGTTGGATGGAGAGTATGACTTGCCTTTTCAGTTTGGGGCATCCATAGAAGTGTGGAAGATTGGGTCCATTGTTCTTCATCTGTCCCTATTCTTCTTCTGTGATTTGAACTTTCTTGGTTAGGTGTTAAGGATTCTTGTGATCCAGTTGTCTGGTTTATTGGATTGATGTTTACTGGAATATACGTTTTTTGTCTCCCAATAATTCTTTGGCTTATATATTATGATCTGTCCATAATAATCATGGTACAACCTTTATTTGCTACAGGATGATAATGGTTTGGTTATCCTTTAGATTTTTGATGGCTGCTTTGTCCTCTGCTTTGAGTTGGTTTTATTTCAGTATTTAATAATCGTTATATAGTACGATTGTCTTAGGTATTCATGGGTCTCTATGGAAAGTCCTGTGGTTTTAAAATTTCCACTGATTAGCTTTATCTGTGTTGTAACTGAAGTTTTTCTGCAGGATAATATGTTTTGTAATAGATAGTGGGCGGCTGGGCATTTTGACAATTCTTTCAGGCTTAGGTACCTTTTTGCTTCTGGACATTTATAATGAAATATGACTATCATTTGTTGAAATTACTGTGGAAAGTACATAACTATATATGAGAAGCCTCTCTATACAATTTTTGTTGTAATTGCATTTCTTTTCATTGGTTTTTTTAAATTAACTAAATGCATTTTTTTGAAAAAAAGTTGTTGTATGGTGCTACTATGAAAACTAAGCCTTAGAAGGTGAAAAACCTTGCTTTTTGTATTGAAAATTTTCTACTTTTACATTATTAAAATATCAAAAGTAAAGAATAATCATGGAAAAATAATGAAGCATATGTTGTAATTTAGTACAAGTCACAAGACAAATACCTTTTGTTGCTGTCATTATGGATAGGAACAAATTTTGAGAGCTTATCAAAATCAATCTGGAAATATGTATATATTTCATTTTAAAATACACATCTTTAGAATATATTGAATGAATATATGAGAAGAAAGTTTAAGACACAGAGTTATTCCAACAGCTCTTGCACTGACAATTCAGGCACTCACATTCTATAGCATACATATAACAAAAGATATAGTCTTTGCACACAGAAGTGTAATGTATAAAGTCCATATTAAATGTTGCTCCGTACCACAAGGTATATACATTTGATAAATATAATTTGAAATTCATATATACTGGACAGTATTTATGTAAAACTAAGTCCGGCAATTTTAATTCAGGTTTGAATAGATGTCAACAAATATTAAAATATTAAATAAGAAACATAATACTCATGCTATTTTTAATGTTTTGCCATGTTTTATGTAAAAAACAAAGATATTATACAAGTGGTTATTATACAGTTATTATACATGTAGAGCAGCCTTATTTTAATCTTTGGTACTAATCTAAAAAAAGATACTTTTTTGTGGAATTATATTTTATTTATAATTGATTTATAAAACCCAATTTATATTAGAATATTGAGTGAAAACTTGGAATATCTTAATTAATGTTCATTTCAGTGAGCTATTACACTGAGATATCATTGTCTTATATTCATTGTTTGCCATCTCTGAAGACTTGACAATCTTAATGTCATGATTAAGATAAAATGATAACATTTGTCATATTTGTTATTCCAGTAAAACATATGTATTCTTCATTAAATGTTGAATATCACAGATATTTATTTAAGAATATTTGGTAGAATATATACTTACAATGTCTTGCAATATTACATTGTAATAATTTATAATATAAATTTAAGTTTATCAATTTTATTTATAAATTAAAAGAATATGAAAAACATGCTTCATGTTCAAAATATTTATAAGTTTTATTTAGAAAATATTTTTCTTCAGTCTTCCTAGTTCCAGGACATTGATATTATTTTCTTTTTTGACATTACATTCCAGTTGTGAAGCTATTTTATTAGAATGCAACATTTCCTATAGAAAGTAAAATCCAACACCAGATGGCACTTAAAGGTCACATATTGGCCAATATATAAACACAGCAAAAGTCTAATCTGAATTTTATATAGTTAAAATGAAACAACCATGGAACATGGTTAGCATCTAAGACCCCTATTTGTGTTAAATGTTTATAGCAATCTAATATATAATTCTTTGAAAATAGAAAACATGAAGACATGCCTTTTAACTTTTTAGAAAAAAGGTGGCTAGAGATATTTTCCATAAACAAACAAAAATCATAGTACAAGTCATTTTCTGTTCCCTCTATTTATCAAAAAATTGTTTTGTTTGAGAAAATGTGCACATCTCTGAATAAAAGGGAGCCAGATATTAAATTCCACAGAAAGTTTCAGTACAATACATCAAGAACAAAGTATACCATTAAGCTTCACCAAGGCACTAAATAAACTAGAATCAAGTCCACAGACTTTCAATTTCTTTCCCATTATTTTTAGACTTACTGTACCTCCTAGCAAAGGAGAAAGGAAGAGGATAAACAATGTAAAAGCCAGAGCTGACAAATACTTCAGAATTATCTCTGAATAGCAAATATGACCAATTTTATGTGGTGTTAATTTTGTTCTTGTCTTGGTAGAAGAAGACATAAAATAATATAACTACCTAACTTAGTTGATTGTCATAGACTTCTGAAAAATGTTTGCTTGAACTCTTATTATCATTCTAAATAACTTCAGATCTGAACATTAATTTTTGCTCCATTCTACCACTTTACAATTAAGGTTTACAGTTAAGGGTCATAAAAATAAAGCTCAACTGTGGCTCATACTGAAATTAAATGTTCATTTGTTTATTTTTTTCAAAATGTGACTAACAGAAAGACAGAATACTAAAAGTAAAACTGAATAAAAAATGTAGTCAATATGGTAATTATAGGATTGTGACAATAATTTATTGTACACAAATGATCTTATCTTAAGCCCATGTTGTGTTCAAATATCAAGCTATTCGGTGTTTTTCCATCACTGGTAAATCAGGTTGTTATCTGTGGTTTTTGAAACTGATAAAATAGTTGGTTAAACTTTCAGACTTATTGAATACAATACTCTCTCTCTCTCTCTCACACACACACACACACACACACACACACACACATTCTCTCTTTCTCTTGCCATTTCCATTTCTCATTACCATTTCTATCATCTCTTTCTTGCTAATGTATCCTTATGAACTAAAATTAAATGAATTAAAGTTGGAGAGAAGAATTTAAAAAAAAAAGTTAGAAAAAATAAAACAAAAAACAGTCCAAAACCATTTTTTTTATTTCCTTCTATATCCACAAGGCTATTATAACTAACTCTTCTGAAATATCATAAAAGTTATTTTACAGATATTTTGATGCATTACAAGCCAGTCAGATGTTCAGATGGTATTTGTTTTTTATCCACCTATTGAGTCCTTCCCAAGCCCTGGGATAGACAGACATTGGTCTTTGATTCTATTAGAGATATCATCATAAGATGTAAGTTGTTCCAAATAAAGCTACCTTTTGCAATTGGCTGAATTTGTCAGTGCCAATGGTGTTCAAGTGGTGTGTTTTGGGACTGCATCCAAGTTGTCCATTACTATTGGTATTACCTTGACTTTTTTTTAAATGCCACAGTCATTCTGTTTCTATTTGCAGATATTTGTATATTGTTATCTTTTCCAGTTCTTCTTCTATTCTGCTTTCTCCAGATTCCCTATCTGGACTTTATTGTCTTATTAACAATTGTTAAGTCCAGCATGTTATATGGCAAGTGCCTACATGTTTGAATTGTAGCCACAGAGGACTTTAGCTTCTACAATTTATATTTTATGGTCCCACCAGTTCTTGCTTGCTGGCAAATGATATTTGTTGTAGATTTTCCAATGTGTCATTGCTTGCTACTTTGTCATGCCATTGTTTATATTGAATCTATGCAATCTTCTTGTAGGAGCTAACTGGGTGATCCATTGTTTTCTCAAATTCTTTGAATATTAGACAATCCATCTCCTGTTTGGTCATTGTTTTAGGCAAATTTCCCTAAATGGAGAAACAAAATGACTATGGGTTGGCAAAAAAGCAGTGAGAACAGGAGCGTCTTTTATATCCCTGCCAGATTCCCCATTGAGTTTCCTTATGAGAAGCTCTTTGGAAACATTAGAAATCTTCCTTCCTTCCTTCCTTCCTTCCTTCCTTCCTTCCTTCCTTCCTTCCTCCCTCCCTCCCTCCCTCCCTCCCTCCCCTCTTCCTCCGTGCTACTTGAGTCATGGAACGTGTGTGGCCAACATAAGACAAGTGGTGTAAAAGGTGTTGCAGAGTGAGTGAAGGGGTGGGGTGTCCTTATGAATTGCTATCTGATTTGAGAAAAGTACATGGGAAGAGACTCCAGGGAGGGGAGGAATACAGAGGGTGGCACACCTCAGGGAGCATGTAGTGGGTTGCATGTGGTAGTAAATGTATGCAGGATTCTTCCTTTCCTGTTTTTCCACTTCTTTCTTTCTTTCTTTCTTTCTTTCTTTCTTTCTTTCTTTCTTTCTTTCTTTCTTTCTTTCTCCCTCCGCTTCCCTTTCCAGCAGGCAGATTACAGCTAGGTCACAAAAAGAGTGATGAATTGCAAGACTGGTTTGGAACTTGTTGTGAAACTTTGAAAATGAAAATAATGTTTATTTATTTATTTTTATTTGTTTGATTTGTCAATTGCTTACAAGATAATAAGTATAAGGATAAACATAGTTGTGAATACATGAAATGAATACATATAAGAAAAATAAAAGAAACAATAGGACAGGGATGGTAGGCACATTGGTGTGCTTATGCACGCCCCCTACAGACCTCTTAGGAAAGGGGTGAGGTCAATAGTAGACAGTCTAAGGTTAAAGTTTTGGGGGTTTAGAGAAGAAACCACAGAGTCAGGTAGAGTATTCCAGACATTGACCACTCTGTTGCTGAAGTCGTATTTCCTGCAATCAAATTTGGTGTGGTTAACCATGAGTTTGTATCTATTGTGTGCTCTTGTATTGTTATGGTTGAAGCTGAAGTATTCATTGACCGGTAGAGCATTGCAATGTATGATTTTATATACTATAATTAGATCGGACCAAAGACAGCGTAGTTCTAGGTTTTCTAGATCTAGAATTTCGAGTCTGGTGGCATAAGGTATTCTGCAACTGGTAGAGGAGTGTAGAACTCTTCTTGTGAAATATTTCTGGACTTTCTCAACTGTGTTAATATCAGATACGTGATTTGGGTTCCAGACTGATGAGCTGTATTGGTCTAGCAAATGTTTTGTATGCCCTAGTTAGTAGTGTGATATTACCAGAGAAAAAGCTACGTAGGATTAGGTTAATGTCTCTTAATGCCTTTTTGGCTATGTAGTTATATGGGGTCTAGCACTTAGATCATTAGAGATGAGTATTCCAAGGTCCTTGACAGAGTTTGGATCATCAACAAGGTCTTGACTATTCAGCTTGTATTTTATTTTCTGATTTTTTTTGCCAATATGTAAGACAGAGCATTTATTTGTTGAAATTTGAAGTTGCCATTTGTTTGACCATTCTGATACATTCTGGGGTCTTTTTGAAGGGTAGCAGTATTTTCTGTGGTGTTGAATAGCTTTACATCATCAGTGAAGAGAACACAGTTGCTCTTCCTATGATCACAGAGGTCATTTATGTAGAGTATGAAGAGAGTTGGTCCTAGAACACTGCCTTGGGAGACACCACTGTTGACAAGTACAGAATTTGATAAGACTCTCCCATTTTTGACCATTTGTTGTCTGTTTGACAGGAATGCTTCTATCCAGTTATGCATACCATAAGATTTTAGTTTTAGTAGTAGTTTGTCATGTACCACTGAATCAAAGGCTTTACAGAAGTCTATGTAGATTGTGTCTATTGCTTTGCCCTGATCGAGTTGTGTATTTCATATGTTTTTGCAGTGTAAGAGTTGCAGATTACAGGATTTTTTTTTTCTGAAACCAAATTGTTTATTAGAAAATAGGTTGGTTGTATGTGACTGCAGCAATAGCCCAGCAGTGTAGCAGCAGCCAGTAGCACTGAAGCAATGACAAGTTCCTCAAATTCCAGCACCTTGGGAGTAATGGATCCAAGATTTTGGACACATTCTGTAGATTAGTCCACTTGAGGTAATTTTATTCAAAAATGCTTTCCTTATGATACATCATTTTACCTAGTTAAAGGTCATGACAATGAGAGTATTAGTAGTATATACATAAATACCATGATAGGATTTGTATTTTGAAAAGTGGGATGATACATTGAAATTAAAAATTAGTAAATCTATCTGTTGCAATTATTTAATACAAATTGCATTTGGCATTTCTAGGTAATGCTTTTGTTTATATAGAATTAAGTCTCCATCCTGATGTTCTTAAAAGTGGTGTATGTTGCAATCAATCTATGATTAGTGATGTAATACTTAGATTCACAATTATACAAATGTGGTGAATAGGTGACTTTGTCATTTGTAATTTCTGTAGATTTTTTCTTAATGCTGGGATTAATGTCATAAATAGATCAAACTGAAGAACTTTCAAAACAATCTAATAATTATATTAAATCAGCATATATTTATCAATAACAATTTTTAAGACTAACATCTCATTCTCTGATTGGGCAAAAATAATGAGAATTCTGTAAATTTCAGCAAAATAATTCACAAAATATTTTATGACATTTTAAGTAAGCTAGTTTATTAGGAACTACATGGCCTGAAAATAAATAGGCAAAGCTGGGCTGAAAGTAATACTCAAAATATATTTGTGAATCATTGCTCATCAAAATAGAGATATCAGAGGGGTTGCCCATTATATTCAATTCTGGAAGCTGTGCTTTTCACATTTTTTAATTAATTATTGGACAGGAATATTTATCAAATTTAACAACACAAAAGTTAGCTGAAGGCAGAATAAAATTGAGAATAATCTTGATATGAGAGAAAAAAAAGTTGCAAACTTTATAGAGAAAACAGCTAAGTTCTTCACTTAGGAAGAATATAATTTTACAGATATATCATAGGGAATGCTTATTTGGTATAGTATCTCTGAAAAATAATAGTAGTCATAAAAATAATGATTTTTTAAAAAAAACTGAATATTTTATTTATTTAAAAAAGTTAAACATTTTATAACTAGTTATGGGAGGCTTCCAATCAAAAATTAGAACAGCATAAAAATCATATTGAAACTATAAAACTAAATGTATTCAAAGCAATTTGAGTTGGAAATATAATGTGACTGGAAAAAATGCAATGTTAAGGAATATAGTTAAGAAACATAGTTTTCAAATAAGCAGAAATAATACTTCCCCTTTATTCTGCATTGGTCATGTTCCATCACAAGTATTTTCATAAAAGGAAGAAATTACAAATTGAAGGAACTCTGTAAAAAAAAAAGCCATTATTGTATTCAATATGTACCATCGACATTTGCATAAAAACCCAGTTGAAAAATCATTCTCTTCCAGTTTGAAAATCAATTATTTTCACAATATTCTTAGACTGATGTCTGAATTTGATACATATTTAAGATACATCAACATTCAGAAGATAAACAACTGAAAATAAATTACATGCAAAAATTATTTTCTGCTTATTACAATTTAAAAGAAGAGTTCTTCAGCAACCATCTCAATAATATAAAAATACATTTCCCCCCTTTTCCTTCATATCCCGTCCAAATGAAGATCTGGAAAAACATTTAAGATGCCAGCCCAAAGTTCAAGGAGTGCCTTTAGATCTGTCCTTGAGCAGCATTTTGCAGTGTCATGTTACAAATAAATTCTGAATCTATTCATTGTAGTATTTAAAATATACAGTGATAAATAATCTGTACTTGCATGACAGCATATCTAACATTTAATCCTGGTTTATAGGAAAGAGAAAATATACAAAGACATATATTTTGCATTAATGCTTTCCTGTTGTTCAACTACTTCTAGATAAAGAAAAGCCATTTGACTTTTCATTAAAATATTGTCAACTTCATTTCACATAAAATGTTGGAAGAAATCTTATTTGAGGACCATCGGCTTTTTAATGTGATAAAAAAAACAATGAGCAAAATCATCTAATGGAGTTTGTGCCAATCTTTCTTATAGTTAGAATAGCTGTAATGCCAGCATATAATTTATTTAACTATATTAAAGATTAACATTTTCATAATTGCTTGAGTTAGCCTAAATTTCCAAAACACTTTATCTAATCTGTTCTAAAGAGAACTGCCCAATGCTATTCATATTTTCAACAGGTTGGCTTGAGAAAATCACATCCTTATCTGCACATGCAGAAGTGAGTATGACCTAACTGTCATGTTAAAGTCAAAATTGTTGGTCTTTTCCTTTCTGTGTCAAGTGCTATCTGGCAGAATTATATTATACTATACTCTTTAAGATGGCTTGTTCTCTAGAATTTCCCTCCTCCCTTCATATGCTCAATTTGTTTTGAGCGACCCCATTCCAAAGAGTTAAATCTTTCTGAGTTGATTAGATCCCAATTCTTACAGCACCCTGTCAGTTTCTTCCCATCAGAATAACTATTAAGCACTAGAATTTGCTGCTCTCCTGAAATTGTGTTTCCCTTTCTGCATTTCATATGTATTCCTTGTGATTTCTACCTATTTTGCCTGAAGCTACCTTCTGACAATATGTTGCCACTGATCTCTAGGATTCATTTTCCCCTTTCCAAGTAAGTTATTTATACTTTTACTCCCTCTTTCCCAACTATGTGGTTTTATGCAATGTTATATTAGATCTTTAACAACAAATTGGAATTATGTAGTGACTTTTTTATACCACCTTTCTTTTTCAGTTATATTTTCACAGCTTCTCTATATTTTAAAAGATTCTAGATACACATACCTGGATTTGGTTAGTTCCATGTGTGGTCCTAATAACTGAAGATGAGGAAAAAGGAGGGGGGGAAATAGGAAGAATGTGTTTTCTTTTTCTTGGCAGCTAATTAGTGCATTTAAACTAGATACAGGATGTTATGTATGTAGGTTTGAATGTTATTGGTTTAGTTTGAATTGAATTGGACTCATTAACTTTTATCACATGTTCCTACCTCAAAAGGCAACCACTGCTGAACCTTTACACAGATTGCTTGATAACAAGGCTGTTTGGATCTGGGGGAGGAAGGAACAATCAGCATTTAACAGTATTAAGAGACTAATCACATCTGATGCCGTATTTTTTTTTTTAATTACATTTATATGCCGCCCTTCTCCTGAGACTCAGGGCGGCTTACAATTTTTGGAGCACAACCCAATGCGCTCAGTTCTCTGAGAATTTGCCTATTGTACTGACTTGTGATGCATCCCCTTTTGGAGTGGGGGAGGATTTTGAGCCACAGGCTTCCCAGTGGGAGAGAAGCCCCTATTGCATTTTACTCTCGCACTTTGACCAAAGCAGAGAGGAATTACAGCCAATTGGACAAGGAAGCATTGGTAATTGTTGCGGCTGTTAAGAAATTTTATGAATATCTGTATGGGAGAACATTTACCATTGTTACAGATCACAAACCTTTGTTAGGCATTGTGGCAGGAGATAAACCTACACCTACTATCCTGTCACCAAGAATGCTGAGGTGGACTGAATTTCTTGCAGCTTATTCATACAAACTTATCCACAAGCCTGGCAAGGACATTGGACATGCTGATGCACTGAGTCGTTGCCCAGTTCCTTGCAACAAGGAGAACTTTGAACCTGAAACACACAGCTTTTTCCTAGAAACTGTTGCCAACCTTCCAGTGAATGCTGCTGAAATTGCCAGAGAGACTGCCAAAGACACTTTATTGGCTCCTGTTATAGGCTGGATTAAGAAAGGTTGGCCTCTTCAAGATCTACCTCACCTGGCTCAACCTTTTAAGTCCAGGCAAACTGAATTATCTGTATTAAGAGGATGTATTTTGTCGGGTAACAGGGTGGTTATTCCTGCAAAACTGCAAAGGGAGGTTTTGGAAATGTTACGTGAGGGTCATCCAGGTATTGTCAGAATGAAGGGATTGGCCAGGAGTTATATATGGTGGCCAGGTATTGACAAAATGGTTGAAAACTGGGTTGCATCTTGTTCCAACTGTCAGGTAGTCAGGCCTGCCCCACCTCTCGCCCCCACACAGGAATGGGAATGTCCTAGGGGCCCATGGTCCAGGATTCACATTGATTTTGCTGGCCCTACCAGAGGGCACACCTTTCTTATTATAGTAGATGCATATTCCAAATGGCTAGATGTAATCCCCATGGCATCCACCACAACTGATGCTGTCATCAAACAGCTCAAAACTTTTGTAACCCACGGGTTACCTGATGTTCTTGTCTCTGACAATGGCCCTCAATTTGCATCCAATCTTTTTGAATCCTATTTAGCACAACAGGGTATCAGACATGCCCTTACTGCCCCTGGGCACCCTTCGGCTAACGGCCGGGCTGAACGCATGGTACATTTTACCAAGGAGAAACTTCAGCAACTGGGTCCTGGGGACATCACTGAGAAAGTTGAAAAACTTCTTAGTGTTCAGCATATCACTCCTAACCCATCTAATAATTTATCCCCAGCAGAGTTGTTGATGGGTAGGAAACTTAGGTCTTCCCTTGACTGCCTTCATCCCACTTACGTACCCAACGCACCACTAGATTCCACTTCCAAAGTTCGCACATTCAGTGTGTGTGATTCTGTTTATGCTAAGAACCTTATGGATGAACCATTGTGGATTCCTGCTGAGATAACTCAAATCACAGGCCCTCGTTCTTACAGGGTGCAAACAGAGGATGGACTCCTCTGGAGCAGGCACATTGATCAACTTAGATCCAGGTTCTCTCAGGAACATCGCACTTGTTCCTCTCTAGTTCCCTCACCTGATGTCAATTCTAGGGGGGGAAGGGGAGGAACAGGAGGAAAATCAGCAAGCAAGAATCAACCCCATGTGTAACGAGCCATTATGACAGGAACCATTCCAAAACCTGTCACAATGCCAAAATCCATCCTTAGAAGTGGAAGATTGCACATCACTACCTGACTTGGGTGCTGACATTGGGCTGGAGATGGGTTGGGAGAGACCAGATTCTAACAATCAAACAGGGTCTTCTTTCACAGGAAGTCCCAGTGGGGAAATGTCAGCAGACACATTTCCTCTCTCACTGGGTGAGAATGTTAAAATTTCTGAACCACGAAGGTCTCAAGCATTACGTAAGAGCCCCACCTATTTAAAAGAATACATTAGATAGGTTGGGATTTGGTATGGACTGAACCTAGTGGGGAGGGGTGTTATGTATGTAGGTTTGAATGTTATTGGTTTATTTTGAATTGTTCTTGTAAATTGTCAAATATGATTGGTTTAAAAAGTGCGGGAAAACCCTGCACTCTGATTGGCTGGCAACTACGGCTGCTGGCTATAAGTAGCAGCCATAGCCCAGCCAAGTTGGGTCCATTCAAGCTGTAGTCACTAAATAAACTCTTCACTGAAGCTCTTCGCATCTGACTCTTCATGCAAACTTAACACAGGATTTTTTTTAAAGTTCTCATTTAATTAATAGCGTAGTCTTCTATGTCATTATGAGAAAAAAGGTACCCTTCTAGTCTACTGAAGGTTTCAAAAAAGGCTTTTGCTTGTGATGTTTCCTTACATTTCAAAAATACACTGAGAATGTGAGAATGGTGTGTGTTACCAAAAGTTGGCTTGGCCCAGAAGTAGACATGTCTCTTTCAGATATATGTTCAGCCAGGTTTTGGGTGTGGTATCTGTCAAGGGCAAGGATTGGGCAGTGGAAGTTGTCATGTGTATGTCTTATGGCTTTAAGGGATGCTATTCCATAAATTACTAGATTTACTGGTTTCTGATCCAGTAGATATCAGTTGGGACTGTTGCTATTACAACAACCTTTCTTCTGCTTAGCAACTTTCCTGCCTGAGCTCTTTCACTTCATTTCTTGTTTGTCAGTAGTGTTTCCCAGGCTTATAGTCCTAAGGGTCTGAGTTGATTCAGGTTCATGACCATCATGATAACTACGGGCCTCTCTCAGGTCATTCAGCACCAAACATGGAACCGTAGTCATACGTCTGATTTGGTCTTCTAGTTGGAGCAGTGGCAGTGTGCTTTAGAACTGGAGAACTCTCTGTCATCACCTGTCATGGTCAGATCATGCCCTGATAATCATGTTATTTTATGGTGTTATTTCCCACTTTAGGAACACAGTATCTATTTGATTATTTTGTCCTTGTTGACTGGTGGATTCTGATGAGTTTCAAAGAGAATGGAGGCATATTCTTGAGCATGGGTGTCAAACTAAATTTCATTGAGGGCCGCATCAGGGTTGTGTTTGACCTCATGAGTGTGTGTGTGTCCAGATTGACATCACTTGTGTCAGGGTGCCTCTGGTGGCCCGAGCACTGCCAGCAACAACGGGCTCTTGAGGTCTGTTTTTGGCTATGACAGCCTCCTGCAACCCTCTGCCAGTGAAAATGGAGCTCAGGAGAGCCACATGCTGCCCTCCTGAGCTCCATTTTCACACCACAAAAGCACCACATGCTGGTCCTTCACTGTTTCCAGGGCGGCCCGGTGGACCAGTTCTAAACATGCCCCCAGTCCAAATCCAGCCCCCAGACCTTGAGTTTGAGATCTCTATTCTTGAAGGTCTGCTGCATGAAGATAATGCAAATGAGGCCTTAGCTTGATGGTGCCCATGTGGCTCCTCTTCATTTATGGATCCTGTCACTCACTGGAGCACTGTTGGTGGATAATAAAGAATGAACTTGAGCAAATACAGGAAGTGCTATTGAGGCCTGTATTGGTAAGTGTGGCAGACAGTGTTTAATAGCCAAAGTCCTCTTTGGAGTTTGAAGAGATCTATCTGAAAAAATAGATTGGAGCTGAAAATGAGATTAACTTTGCTCATGCTCTTAGACAATTAATACAGACATGTCAAAAACTTCAGATTGATTTAAGCAATAGTTATGAGCTTATTTGGATCCATTTTTAGATTGGACCATATCCAATTGATAACTTCCTATTTCAAAAAAGTTTATTTCTGTAGACTGCTGAAGCATCCCCTGGCCAGATCATCATGGTAAGGTTTCTAGTTTATTTAATGACTGAAGATAAGTTTTGCCTTTTCCTTAATCCCACTCAATAAGACTAAGTAAGATATTTTATTATGCTATATGAATAGTAGGGCAAAGAACGCTACATTCAATGAATGAGAATTACACACACGCATATTTTTTCTTTGAAAGAAATTTCAAAAATAGATTCATTAAAAAAAAGTAAATTACAGCTAGTAGCCAAAGTACAGAAAAACATTTCTATATAACATTAGTTCTAACAGGGTAGTAGGTACCTGTGTTGGAAATGAACAGGAAATCCTAAATGTACTATTTGAACGTGATAATGCATGACACTCCCACAGTGAAAAGTAAATATTTCATTCCTTGGTAGGCGGGCATGTTCACTGGTGCACCTTCTTATGGAGACCAATCTATTTCATAGTAACCAATCATTACCCCATTACATGATACACAGGGTATCATGGGTACATGATACACAGGGTATCATTACATGATATAGGAGGGAAGATTAATGCTTACCTAGATTGAATCACCTGTAGCTATTGCTTAAAGGAAAGCTTACTGATCCTTGAAGTGTATTTAGTATAACAATGTTTGGGTCTTATGGCTGCCTAGAGGTAAATAGTGCTGTTTCTGGAAACAAGGGATAAATTTCATGTATACATGAGCTCAGGGTACAGTTACTAAAAAGAATTACTATAGAAAAGGGATTCAAGTAATTTTCCTGAAGCCAAGTGAACACAGATATAAAGCTTGATTAGGGAAGTTCCATGCCCATTTTACTAGATTTTAAAGGGACTTTTTACATAAAAAATATAGAAGTAAATGAAAGTGATTACATTTTTATTTTTAAATTTTAAAGCTTCTTACATAGTACATATAACAATTTAAAATTCCCATAACCAATATACAGTTACATTCTTTTACTGAAATTTGTTTGTTTTCTATGAGCAAATAGAACATTTGTTCTGCACTTTACAATTTGTGCATGTTTCCAGCATCTTAACAAATCAGTCCTGTGCAGATATATTGCCTACAATCATGATTAAACTCTGGAAGAAATATTCACTTGGTTTCTATTTACATTTATTTTGGATTAGAATAGTATGTGTAAAGAATATTTAAATGTAAAGTGTTTAATCTGGCAGGTTTATAATGTCAGACTTCAAATGCTTCCAGTAATTTCACACTAGCAAGTTCATTATGGTTTGATTATTATTGTTTGTCTGATATGATATGCTACTGTGTTCCTTTGGTCAGATCTTTTAATACAATGGCATATTTTAATGGTCTCAATTAGTACGCACAAATTTATCATATTCTGTTTATAACAGGTTAATATTACGCTATTTTCAAAATCCCGCTGAAGATTCTAGAAATAACTAATGCTCAAGGTTGTTGTGGATAAGCAAGAACTACATTGTATTGCTACTTCATATGATTCATTAGGAGCAGTTCTGAAATTAATGAATGAAATATCCATAGTAATTTTAAACCTAGTTTTATACATAACATGTCATCAAATTTATTAAAAATCAATGCATGTGTACATACACCTCTTTGTATAGGTCATGCTATAATCATGGCTTTTATTTTTGCTCCTTTGGTTTTAAAGGCAATTTACTGAGGAAGGAAGGAAGGAAGGAAGGAAGGAAGGAAGGAAGGAAGGAAGGAAGGAAGGAAGGAAGGAAGGAAGGAAGGAAATTGTTCAACAAATTCCAATGATATTTGTATTACCTTCAGTGATTGGCTTAATTAAAACAGCTGACAGAGACATCGTATCAATGAATCTTGTGAAATATTAATGGAAAAAGATTTTGTATTTACATATGTATGCTAGTCTTTCACCCATAAGTAAATCAATTAGAACAGTGTTGGTCCAGTAACAAACAAAATTCCAATCACTTCATAAAAGTTCTGTTTCTCCTCTAGGGATTCTTGATTACTTTGATTGCTTTGATCATCATATTATTATATCATATTGTCTGAAGCAATAGACCAGGGGTGTCAAACTTGCATTGTCACATGATGTATTGGAACTTTTTTACCATTTTTGCTAAACGGGGCAGGGGCGGGACCAGCACATGACGCATCCGGCCCATGTTCTACAAGTTTGACACCCCTGCAATAAACCAATATATCCTTTGAAAATATTTCTTCTAATATGTCACCTGTAGCCCTTTTCTAATAATGATAGTGGGTGACTTCCTTCCCAGCTTTAGACTAGCACTCTTCTAAAAGAGCACTAATCTCAGGTTTCAAAATAACCCAACAGCTTGAAGGGACAAAGGAATGGCATGAGCAAGATGGACTGAGTAATAATGAAGAAGCTCCATCCTTGACTTGTGCTACAAGAAGATGGCAGTGTTAGTACTGAGGCCAGTTCTGTTTTAATTAAAAGTCTGTGGATAATCATGGAGCTGTGATGTAGCAAAATATCCTCCAAGTAATAAAAATGACTAAGAAATATAGCTATTGGAAGCCTGTGGCAGCAGCAAACCTGTAAGACACCTGATGATAAGAAAAAAAGCAAGGAACAGCAAGCTGAATGCAGCAAATCAATTCTCTGTTTAGGACAGGCCAATCATGTCCAGGACTAGAATATTAGTTGTTGTTGTGGTTTCAAAATAAAACAAAATAAAATAAAAACAGACCAACAATCTTTCAAAATAGTACCAACTAATACCTAACTCATGTTTGAAAACCAAATCTAAGCCTCTTTAAGAAGAATGCAAAATCTGTGTTGGTGAGTATGTCATGAAAAAAATGACAAGAACATCAACACATGTCCTAATCTACAGATCAGGAGAGTCCAATTAAATTGGCAGTGGGTGCCAGTGACCAGCCAAAGAGAGAGAGAGAGAGAGAGAGAGAGAGAGAGAGAGAGAGAGAGAGAGAGAGAGATGAAGGAGCAGGAGCAGGAGCAGGAGGAGAAGGAGGAGAAGGAGAAGAAGGAAAATACTACTTTAAAATTGGAACTGCTAAAGGAGACTCTAAGCTGCTTTAATTCTTGCCAGAGATGAAACAAAGACAATACAATTGGGACATGATATTGGGGAAAAAATGTCAAAATATTACAGGGATCTGTTCAGATTCTGGCTAGGAAGATGTGAGAATGAATCCAATTGTCTATTACTTTTGGCAAAAGACACACTGAGTCTAAGAGCATAGAACACAGAAATGTCATTTTGTATTATTAAATGTTTCTGCATTTATATTTCCCAAATTTATACACTGCCAAATGCTTCTATGAAGCGTATACATTTAAATTATGGCCATCTGGTGAAAAGTGTTTTGTGGTTCTTAAAAAAGGTGTATATGTAGAAAAAGAGAAGAGAGGAAACTGAAACCTTTCAGTTTTCACATCTCCTGCTGTCACTTTTTTTGAAGCAAAAAACTGAATGTTGCCATAGCTGGGAAGTTATCACAAAGGAACTTTAGTGCAATGTTTCTCTTTTATCTCCTTTGTGGCAGATTGTCATGGGATCACATACTATGTTAGAATTACAAATTGTAAAGCATTGCAGAAAAGAAAAGGAGAAAAAAAGAAGTGAGTGTTAAGTTTGCATGAAGAGACAGACGCGGAGTGTTTCAAACTCTTAGTTTATTAGTGACTACAGCTCAGAACGGACCCAATTTGGCTGGGTTGCGGCTGCTACTTATAGCCAGCAGCCGCAGTTGCCAGCCAATCAGAGTGCAGGGTTTTCCCGCACTTTTTAAACCAATCATTTCCAACATTTTACAAGAACAGTTCAAACCAAACCAATGACTTCAAACCTACATACATAACAGTGAGAATCTTGTAGTTTAGTTAATAAGCAGAGCAGAAAAATGAATATGATCAGAAGCTTAAGTTTAAGTTTAGATTTAAGCCTAAAATTTTTAGCCCTCAACTTACAATAGTTTATTTAGTGACCATTCAAAGTTACAGTTGCACTGGAAAAAGTGATTTATGACATCACACTTTTATATACCTAAACATTCTATTCAATCTTCTTTCTTAAGACTGAACATTTGAAGTTCTCTTTATATATCCTCATCATGCATATCCTCAAGTCCTTCTTACAAGTCTCTTTGTTACATTCCTATAACCTCAATCTTTTCTTAACTCATTCATATACTCCTGGAAATGTGCTGCTCAGAATTCTACATGTTCAAAGTGTAAGCTCACCAATTCATAACAGAGAAGAGTAAGAACTTCACTTATCTTAAAGTCTGGCTTCTCTTTTGAGGGACTGACAGTGAGAATAATCAACTAATGGAACAGCTTGCCCTCGGAAGTTGTGGGAGTATCATCACTTGAGACTTTCAAGAAGAGGTTGGACTGCCATTTGTCAGAAATGGTATAGGGTCTCCCGTGTGGGCGGGGGTTGGACTAGATGACTTATAAGGTCCCTTCCAACTCTGATTATCTGTTATTTTTTTCAAACTCTCCCCCCAAAAAGCCTACAACTTCAGCTGAATCTAGAAAGTAAAGTCAAGCTAAGGCTTCTTATAACTTGAATTCTCCTTTCTATATGACACAGACATCTAGGAAGTTTGAATTTACTTAGATTAAAAAAATCTTTAATATATAATTTAAATGAGGGATTCCAGGATTTGCTCAGGTATTTGACAGTTTTTTTTAATGCCAGTGCTGAAGAGCCCAATGATTGCTTCACCTAAAACAAGAATGGCACAGCTTGAAAATTCTAATAAGCAACTTGTTATTGATTCTTCAGGATGAGGAGAACCATTTGCAGTTGCTAAATCGCAAATATAATTACAACTTCTGAACATTCCTTACAATGCCAAGGAAGATAAGCCCACATGAGTTTTCAGGAAAAAAAATGGAAAATCTAATTTTTGTATACAGATAGTATTGCAAGTTTAGGGGCTTATATGGTAGCTTGAAAATCTTTCACAAGAATATATATAATATATTTTAAATAATTCTGTATCAGATTAATTCCCAACTTGGTTACTTTCTTATCTTAACTATTAGTTGAATGAATAAAAATATTATCTGTTGCAGTACAATAATTATTGTTACCCAAGTACAATATAAATTGCTACAAGAAACTATAATACCACTTTTTTGAGTGGGCATTTGTCAAGTGATTTGTTTTTACAAACTTTACAGAAATAAAATAGGCTTGATGATTCCCACTGCCCTTCCATAAATAGTCCACAAATGTAATGGTTAGTTGAAGTACTTTTAAACCATATATATTGTTGTACTATTCCTTGTACAACATGGAAAAAATGAAGAACAACATTTGGGGGAAAAGTTAAGGAATTTCCAGGTACTAATACAAGATTACATATATCAGAATTATATAAGCTTTTCAAATGATGAGCAAGAATTTAATTCCCTCAATGCATTATATGCAAAATATTAATTAAATAGTATTAAACAAAATATTAGGAGCAAGAGGGAACTGATAAATTATTGCTTTGTGACTGTAACACATACAAGAATGCAATATTGTTTTATTATCAAGGGTAAAATATAGAATGATCTGATTTAATAAATCAATATGTGTTTTAGTTTTGATTCTTGTTCCATTTCTTGTATTAAATTTTATAGAATGTAGCTCTTACAAATATTACGCATGACCAAGCTGCACTTTTATTGCCTCAAGAAATAAGAAACCCTATTATAAATATAAGAAGATATGAAAGCTCCTGGTTCTGATAGCTAAGCAATGGAGTACTTTATTTATTTTATTTATTTATTTTATTTGGATTTATATGCCACCCCATCTCTGGAGGGACTCGGAAAGGCTCACAAAAAAGATATAATATACATAGAAATATAAAAAATATTAATCCAATCCAAATAAACAATAAAATTTCCCACTAAAATGTCCAATTAAAACCCCCAGTCTCCCTCAATACAGGCCGGCCGGAAAGAACTCAGGTCGGGAGCTAACCGTAACCCCAGGGGCAGTTGGTTCCACAGGGTAGGTGCTCCCACAGAGAAGGCCCTACCCCAGGGAGCTGCCAACTGACATTGTCTGGCTGATGGCACCCCGAGGAGGCCCTGCCGATGGGAGCGCACTGGGCCATTGGAACTCGATGATGGCAGGAGATGCTCCTGCAAGTACCCTGGACCCAAACCATGTAGGGCTTTATAGGTTAACACCAGCACCTTGAATCTTACATGGAGGGCAACCGGCAACCAATGCAGATCGTGCAGGAGGGGTGTCACATGGGAGTATCGGGTTACCCCCATCACAACCCACACGGCCACACTTTGCACCAGCTGAAGCCTCCGTATAGTCTGCAAGGGCAGCCCTAAATAGAGAGCATTGAAGTAGTCAAGACGGGAAGCAAAGAGTGCTTGGGTAACTGTGCATAGGGCATCTTGGTCCAAATAGGGGCGCAACTGGCGTACCAGGCGAACCTGGGCAAATGCCCCCCTGGTGACGGCTCCCACCTGCTCCTCCATACTAAGCTGTACATCCTGGAGGACGTCCAAGTTGTGCGCCCCATCCACAGGGGCAACACCTCTCCCCCATGACCAAAGATGGAATCTCTTGGACAACCCGAGATGCCAGTAGGCACAGCCACTCAGTCTTGGCCGGGTTGAGCTGGAGCCTGTTCATCCCCATCCAGATCCTTACTGCCTCCAGGCAATGGGACATCATGGAGAGGGCATCACTGAGGTGGTCCGGGGTGGAGATGAAGAGCTGGGTATCATCAGCATATTGATGATACCTCATCCCGAAACCACAGATGATCTCACCCAGCAGCTTCATATAGATGTTGAACAGGAGGGGAGAAAGAACAGACCCGTGAGGCACCCCACAAGTGAGGGGCCTTGGGGTCGATATCTGCCCCCCTGCCAACACCGATTGCATGCACCCCGAGAGGTAGGAGGAGAACCACCGTAATACAGTGCCTCCCACTCCCAGCCCCCGAAGGCACCACAATAGGATACCATGGTTGATGGTATCAAAAGCCGCCCAGAGGTCTAATAGGACCAGGATAGAGGAACATCCCCTATCTTGAGCCCTCCAGAGATCATCCATTAGAACGACCAATGTTGCCTCCATGCTGTGACCGGGCCTGAAGCCCAATTGATAGGTAATCAGATTCCTCCAGGAAAGCTGGAAACTGCTGGGCCACCATGCTCTCAACAACCTTCACCACGAAGCAAAGGTTGGAGATGGGATGGAAGTTGTTCAAATTGGCTGGGTCCAAGGCAGGCTTCTTTAGGAGGGGCCTCACCACCACCTCCTTCAAGGTGGCGGGGAAGGACCCCTCCTGCAATGAAGCATTGGTAACTGCCTGGAGCCAGTCATGTGTACCCTCCTGGGAGGCATACACCAGCCAGGAGGGGCACGGGTCCAATAAACACGTAGTGACACTCAGCCTCCTCATAATCCTGTCCACTGAATCTAAGGTCACAGGGTCAAACTCATCCCAGATAACCTCAACAAGACTCGACGTCGCCTCTATATCCGACTCTAGCCAGTTGGTGTCCAACCCGGGCCAGATCCGAGCGATCTTATCGAGCAGATGCTGACCAAACTCCTTGGCCCACCCCTGCAAAGGGTCCCCCCTCACCCCCTGATCAAGGAGGGAGCATGTGACCCTAAACAGGGTGGCCAGGCGATTATCTGTGGATGCAATAAGAGTGGAGAAGTAAGACTTCTTTGCTGCTCCCATTGCTGCCAGGTAAGTCCTTGAAAAGGATCTCAACTGGGATTGGTCAGCTTCGGACCAGGTGGATCTCCAACAGCTCTTTAGGCCCCTCCTCCGACACATCATTTCCCAGAGCTCCGCAGAGAACCAGGGAGCTAACCGGGATCTGCACTGGGTCAAGGGCCACAAGGGGCCAACCCGGTTGAGCACACCAGAGGCAGCCTGTTGTCAGTGTCCGCTAGGGCCTCAGCTGAGTTGTGGATCAGGGAGGTGGGTAATGGCCCAAGCGCCGTCTGAAACCACTCAGGGTTCATCAGGCACTTGGGGCAGAACCACCTTGTTGGTTCTGCCTCCCAGAGGTGGGGGGTGGCATAACAGAAGATCAGCCAAAGGAGATAGTGATCTGTCCATGACAGGGGGTGAATAGTTGGTGATCCCCAGATCATTACACCACTGTCTCGAGATAAAAACCAGGTCCAGTGTGTGGTCCCCCCATGAGTCGGGCCCTGAATTATCTGACCAGAGAGAGCAGAGAGGGTCAGGTCTCCCCATGGGAAACTCCACTGCCAGTCCAGTTTGGGAGGGCCATTGAAGCTCCCACTGAGGCCCCCTAAATCTGCCCTCAGGGACATAAGGTGTCCCTGATGACAACAGCCACTCCCCCACCCCTTCCCTGGGCTCTAGGCTGGTGCAGCACCCAGAAACCTGGTGGGCATAATTCACCCAGAGGGACCCCTCCCTCTGGGCCCAACCAGGTCTCCGTGATGCAAGCCAGGTCCGCGCCCTCCTCCTCGAACAAATCACTGAGGAGGGGGGCTTTATTTACCATGGACCTGGCATTCACATAGACCAACCTGAGCCCAGGTGTCTGACCTCCCAGATCCCCAGGGAGGCAGGTGGAAACACGGGGGGCAGAGCACGCCACAGCTTGAAGATAGCGGGGGCGCACACCCATTAGATGATACAGCCCTCTTTCTTAGCCCCCTGCCATATTCAATCACCATGGGAATCATAGCCCCCACCCTAGACCCCAAGGTCCCCAAGCCCCCACCGCCCCCCCCACACAATCCATCTCTGACCTGGATGGAGTTGGGGGATGACTTGGCAGAACCCCCCCTGAATTTCTGCCTAAGTCTACATGCCACACCTCTCCCTAACCCCTTTAAATACTTTGCAATAATAAAATTTAAAAGAGACCCTTTAAAACCCTTATATTTACAAAAATTAAAAAAACCCTTCATGCAGTGCCACCTCTCGGGATCCCAAGATCCATCATGAAGGCAGGTTTTGGGTAACCCGACAGGCCAAACTAGGGACAGGGGGACCCTCCTTAGGGCCTGAAGTTCCGCAGCCGTGTAAGCGATAACCATAGTTCCAGCAGGAAAAATATGGGAATAAAAGGCCAGCTGTTATAACCAAAGTCCGGAAAAATGCAACAAACATCAATGGGAGCCATCCCGTGGACCCTCTCACGGTCTCCCCAGGTGCCAGTAGATGACACACCAGCCCCGGACTGTCACTCTGGTAGGGTCCCAGTGTCTGGCACATAGATGACTCCACAGTATTGAAGATTTATAATGATAATTGTACTCTACTCACCCCAAAATTCTATGATGTATACAAAACTGTAATTTTGAAGACTGATAAAGATTGTTTTAGTTTGTCACCCAATATTTTTAATAAAATCTGAATGGTTAACTGTGATTATGGTATGCAAACTACAGGGAATACTATCCATGATTCTCCATTCCACACAAATAGACTTTATGAAAGGTCAACAAGTACTGTATCTGATAATGTGATATTATTAACTAATATATTATTGTTCTTATTATTATTATATTTTAGGTGACAATGTGTGCATAAACCACTATGGTGTCAAATGATGAATCTACATATTGATGTCAAAGTGAAAAGGTAACCATTACATTCTTCTAAGAATAGGCTGGTAGCATTTGTGCAATGGCATTGCAATACAAATTTAACTGTTTGCTTGTCCTATCCCCTCTCCCAATAGGAAGAGTCCAAAATCTAAACTCAGATATGAAAAAGATTTTCACCCCATAAACATTATTAGAGGGGGGAAAAGAGAAGGAAATTCAAATATATTGTTTTCAATAGAGTTACAATAATTGGGGTAGCCCAACTTTATTTTTGTTTCTTTAATGCAAGCAGATATAATGAAGAAAAGAAACAATATATTTAAGATTCACTGCATCTTATACTGCATGCTACCTTTATTCATGTGGCTGATGGGAAATTCACATTATAATTAACTTAGGAACTTTTCATTGTTTCAAGAGGCAAAACTGTATTTTTTCACTTAGTCTCTCATGGAATTTCCATAATTGCTCACAGGACTCTGGATTTCTGGGGAATACAGCTTTAACAATCAAGATCTAACTAATTGAAACCATTTTTACTTAAATGTCCCCAGCCAGTTCCATACCGAGGAGTTTGTCTAGTCATCGTTGTGCTAATTGAAAGTATTTCTTCTTTAATGATAGATCACCATAGCAACAGCTGGTTGATGATATATACTCTCTCTCTCTGTGTATGTGTGTGTGTGTGTGTGTGTAAATGACCATTGAACTGCTAACCTATTGTGTAATACTTTATGCTCATGTTCAGACCTAAAGCATATAATTGCCCATATAGTACATTATTATCAAAAGGCTGTTCCAGTTCTATAAGAAATTGTGTGAAGACAATTCTGTATGTAAAAAAAAAATTAAAACACCATACTTTTCATTAAAATATGATACATTAAATTTCCTTCTTCTAATATTTTAAATATTAAGACTTGATTATGATTATGTTATCATCATCATCAGGTAAAAAATAGTATGAGAGTTCACATGTGGTTAAGGAAACTGTTTAAAGGAGTTGAATAAAAATAATAAAAATAAAGCATGGGACAATAGTACTCTTCAATGTGATATATTCTTTCAACACACATAAGGTAATATACACATTGAGAACGTAATAAGCATATATTCAAATGAAGGATTATTGAGAACCTGAAAACATAAAGTATAATTTAACTGTAAGGACAATGGAAGCAAACAGAAAAAGAAAAATGCATGCTGCTGAAAGTCATGAAGTCTTTTTGTCGTTTTACTTTCCTTCTTGATGAAAAATAGTATTGAAACTCAGGCCTTTTCATTTTCCTCAGTGCAGTGACATTTGAGAGTTGTAAAACAGTACAATGCCATCTGACTTCTTTGTCTATTTACAATGGGAAATGTCATCAAGCATTCAAAATGTCACTACCTGCTGGGGTGACATCACACACACATACACATAACAGCTGTGGAAATTCAGCTCACTACCCTCTCTTTCCACAATACAAGAGCTCTGTGTAGTTAGGTATAATCTAATTATGATAATCTCTTTTTGATAGTCAAATAATATTGAGTGTAATACCTACAAAATGAAGTGAGGGGCAAACAGAATAGAAGGGATTTTCCTAAGAGCATAAATGTGTGCTAACACTGCCTGCTGCAAAAAGCCATTGATTATTGTTGGATGTAGAAATGTGCGCTAACAGCCTTCTCTAAGCCTTTTTATTAGGCTCCTTTTTATTAGAATAAAACACCCTTTAAAGGTCTTCGAAACTCATAAGCCTACACATCACTCCTATGTTGGCTAGACTCATCTCTCACCTTTCTTCCGGAATCTCTTGGTGAAAGTTACTTCAACCTGCAATATTTCCTTGCAACAGCAACCCTGTTAGAAAGATTGGAATAAGGGAAGTTGCCTGACTCCAGATCACACAGTGAGGTCTCATAGCTCATGCATTTGATCCTGGACTTCTGAGCACACCACATTGGTTCAATTTTCACTGTGTATGAATTATTTTTATACTTTTAGACACAATTAATCTGAACTGTCTTGTCTTGTGAGA
Source organism: Naja naja (assembly GCA_009733165.1). Taxonomy (NCBI): domain Eukaryota; kingdom Metazoa; phylum Chordata; class Lepidosauria; order Squamata; family Elapidae; genus Naja; species Naja naja. The sequence continues at coordinate 38,506,202 of CM019151.1, forward strand.
GAATACAGACAAATAACATTTGCCTTTCAGTAAGAGAGTCTCTCAGTTTAAACAATACAGATACACATCTACATTGCTTGTATATATACAAACATCTTGCCTGTCAATGACTTCTTCAGCTTCAACCACAATAATACATGGGCAAACAATCAATTCAAACTCAAGGTAAACCACTTCAAATTTGATTGCAGAAAATATGACTTCAGCAACAGAGTGGTCAATACCTAGAATGCTCTACCTGACTCCGTAGTTACAGCCTCAAACCCTCACAGCTTCAACCTCAAACTGTCTACCGTGGACCTCACCCCATTCTTAAGAGGTCCTTAAAGGGGGTGTGCATAAGCACACCAGTGTGCCTACCACCCCTGTCTTATGGTTGTTTGAACAATTACCTTGTCCAAAGTAATGCTTTTTTAAAAATCATAAAGTGACTCAGATTCCATGACTAGAACAAGTCAATTCTTTTACCTACTGAAGAGTGGTTTTTACCAGCAATGGATTGTAGTTAAATTATTTTAAAAGAATTCCAGCAAGGGCCAAGATATTATATAAATTATTTAATTTGATGAAATGTATATAATTAGATAAAGGAGACAATGAAATATATTACCTTCTGTGAAACCAAGTTTATTTCTTGAAGTATCTTACCTTGCTATTTGCAGCCTTACAGCCAACTATTCTTTATTTCACAATTAAAATAAAATGGATCTCTTATCTGTGTGTTTTGAATAGGAAGACTGACAACTTCCTTCAGCAGAGGAAGGAAAGTAATAGTTTTGCTGAAATTAAAATTTAGTGGATGATTCTATGTATGCATAATAGGGTTTTTTTCCAAATTGCAAAGGGAAAGTAAACAGTTTAACACAAGCAAATTCTCTGTCTTGCTTGCATCTTACTTTAATCTAAAAATCCTTAAATTAGGTTCATGTTTTTATTCGAATGGGTGAGCAAAATGTGCTGTCATGGGATTATAAGAAGATATGGAACACCAACAAAATTACATTGCTACCTACTATTTCCAGCAAAATCAAGTTCAGCAATATCCTTGCTTAGGGCTGTACTACTTTTTCTCCCTTTCAAAACTCTATTACTTCCCTGGATATGTATTAACTGTGAAGGGCAGAGAGCAACAGAAAGCAAGTTTTATTTTTTTAATACCCTATAGAATTTTCCCTCCATTTCTCAATATAATGTGAACACTTTCTTTTTAAAAAAAAAAATCTCTTCAAAATAGTCCCATCAGCATCATCCAGTGATTTCTTATTACTAAAACTGATGAAAAATTGTTTCCAGATTAAGATAACCATGACCACCATAAAACTTAATATCTGCATGCTAATACAATTGAGGTCAGTTTTCAGTATTCTCTATAGATCTTTTGAATAAATAGTATCAATGAATGCTGTTGAATACATAATTTTAAATTTAATTTTTAGTTATTTTAAAGATCTTTATCCAACAAAAACCTAATCTGACCCTGTATGTTCTACTATTTTACAAGCTAACTCCACCAGTTTATTCACTATTTTTCATAGGTAGCAATATACTCTCAACTGCTAATGATATTATTGTTGGTTGTGGACTCATTGATTTTAAAAATGCTATTTTTCTTTTCCTCAGCTAGCCATTTTTGCCCAGGACTTCCCCCTTCTCTCTGTCTCTTTGGATGGATGGATGGATGGATGGATGGATGGATGGATGGATGAATCCAGCAATGCACCATTTCAATATTTTCCCAATCACCTAAGAACTTAAAATAACTATAAAAATGATAAATAGGTGCATGAATGGAATAACTTTAAATGGGAAGGGTGAGAAATAGCAATGTTACCTAGACTGCTTCATAGGGTTTACAGCACTCTCCAAGTGGCTTACAGAGTTAGCATATTTCGCCCAATAATCTTGGTTCTCATAAAAGAGGATAGAAGGCTGAGTCAATCTTGAGCCCATTAAGATCAAACATCTGCCAGTTTTCAATCCATAGACAACTTCTTATGTAAAAGTTACAAAGCTAGTTTGTGTCATGATTGACTTGCTTTGCAGCATAATTGCAACCAGACAGCAATAATGGGAGAGGGCAGGCAAGGCATTGGAATTTGAGAGTGATTTGAGAGGGAAACTCTGGAATTCAAGTGTGCCATCTTGAAGCCTGAGACAGTTCCACCCCAAGGTCCTCAACTCTGAGAACATCCAAGGCAGACATATTGTTTTCAAAACAACCCAGGTGCAACCAGTTGGTAGACAAAGGACAATGGGAGGTCCATACTTTTTTGCATGCAAAATGTTAGATCTGCCTTTTCCACTTCTATACCCTCATGGCTTTCAGTAAAGTATACTCTTGGAGAAAAAAGATGTCTCTGGAGTTTCTTTTGCTAGCTAGCATATTGGGATGGCTGACAGTTTGTTTTAAAGCTGGTTATTATGCCTGCACATGCATAACTATTGATGCAACTTTTATATGTAAAATCAATTTAGTTTTGTCCATGAGTCATATCTATATTGTATGTGTAGCTATGAATATATATTCAGTAACACTGCAAAATTATCTAGGATGAGTTTGAGCAATTACTTTTAAGGATATGATCAAAGCATTGGTAACACAAACTTGGTAGGTTGCTTTGATTGAGGTTGTAGTGTGTCTCTCCATCCCCAAGGAAACCATTATTCAACCTAACAATAATGAACAATATTGTCCTGTAAACCTATTGTGAAAATGGAGTGCATGTATGCAGACCTCCAGATGACAGATGGTTTTAAAATTGAAAAATATATCTATACTGTTGTGGGTTCATTTGTTGAGCTTTACTCTCTTTACTTTATTTTACAGTATATGTGTATATATTGTTTTGATGCTGTGATTTTGACTTGAATGGAATCAATATTGGGTCATACAGGTAGTCCTCACTTAACAGCTGTAATTGGAATCAGAATTTCCATTGCTAAGCAATGTAGTCATAATACTGTGAGATTATGGTTTAGCAATGACAGGTCTGGCAATGATCTGTTACCATTATTAAGCAGATTACTGTGGGTGGTTAAGCTCATGTGATTGTGACTCTGATTTTATGCTTGATTTTTCCTTGATTTTGTTTGTGGGACGTCAGCAAGGAAGGTCACAAATTGCAATCCTGTGACTGTGGGATGCTGCATCAGTTGGAAATCTAGGCTGATTGCTGAGTGTCCAGAATGTGGTCATATGATCACAAGTGTACCAAAATAATTAGAACTTTTATCACTGGTTGTAAGTACCATTCATTCAGTGCCATTGAAAAGTCAAATGATTACTGACTGGCCAGTAACTGAGGAGCATTTATAATCCAAACCTTTGCTCAGTTCTGAAATGCAAATACCTCCAAGCACCTTCTGCTTGATCATATTCAATAAAGGAAAACCTATACTTTGTCTGAATAAGTTTAAATCATTCTTACTATTAAGAAGCTTTTTAATGTTCAATTACAATATGCCTTCCTATAACTTCAGTACAAGAATCAATACTAGACCTTGACATTTTGTTCAACATTCTTTCTGATATTTGAGCCATGAACCCCAGATCGTCTCTCCACCCCAACATAGATAAGAGGCCTGGCCATCTCCCCACATTTAGGTCCACTTACCTTTGCTTTTTTTCTACTTTCCAGCTAGTTTGTTCTGAAGATTAAAATTTTATTTGCTGAACAAAAAGTTGCTGGAGGAGATTGTCTGAAGGCTGGAAAGTCAAAAAAGCCAAAAAAGCTAGCAAAGAAATTTGTTCTTTAAAAAGGCTCTTTCTGCAAATGCAGAAAATGCAAAGGTAAGTGGACTCAGGTATCAGGAGTTGGTAGAAGGCCCATGCCTCCTGGGTCTGATGGGTTCAGAAGAAGTACTGAGGGATCAGAGCAAGGCCCAGGGCTGCTGCAACTTTGCATTCACTGGTGAGCTTGGTAGGCTGAGATGGTGGGTAGAAATATGTGGTTGGGTGAAAGATGCAGTAGCCTCACATTGCCATGCAACTGAATTTTGATCTCATGACCATGAAACACTGCAACAGCTATAAATTTGGACAATGTCATAACAGAATAACCAAGGTGGAATGGATGACTTCTAGTTCAAGCCCCTGCTCAAGCAGGAAAGCCTATACTATTCCAAACAAATGACTCTGCAATTTGTCCTTAAAAACTTCCAGTGATGGAGCACCCACACCTTCTGGAGGCAAGCTGTTCCATTTACTAATTGTTCTCACTGTCAGGAAATTTGAATCTCTCCTTGATAAGTTTCCATCTGTTACTTCTTGTCCTGCCTTCAGGTACTTTGGAGAATGGTTTACCACTTCTTCTTTGTGAAGCCCTTTAAATATTGGAAGACTGCTATCATGCCTCCCCCAATTCTTCTCTTTGTTAGACTAGTCATACTAATTCCTGCAACTATTCTCCATATGTTTCATCCGCCAGTCCCTTAATTATGTTTTTTGCTCTTCTCTGCATTTTCAAAACTCCCTTTGTTCGGCACTGTTGTAATTTCAAATTCTAAATGAATGGTCCTAAGTTGAGGATCACATGTTCTATAACATCATTTTTTTTATTTCCTGCATCATTATTTAAGTACCACCCTGATACTTATATATACTATCAAACAAATGATTAGTTGCTTATTCACAGTTTTTACAAGCTGGAGAGCTATCAAAACATTAAATGTAAATTCAGAGGACACTTTAGAGATTCTGTCCAAAGAATAGCTAGTCCAGATATCTAAAAGTTCATGTAGGGACAAAGGAAAGTAAGATTATATAGTTCAGATTTTAACTTACATTTTGGTGATGTAAAATGGAATGTCTTAGCCCTGAATAACCAGTTTACAGAAGGGCTGGATGAGGACCTAAGAGATAAGCTAATGAAGCAAAGCACCAATACTCTAGAAGAGTTGTACCAGATTTATGTAATCATAGACATAGAAGTGTTAAGGTAGGGAAGGAATGGCAAAGGGAAAAATACCTACAGCCTCACCTCCTATATCTGCACTCCCAATGGATTTACTTGGAAATATTGGAAAGGGAATGGCCATATAAAATATATACATACTGTAAATCACAGCTAGATAGTATGCCAAGAGGCTCAGAAAACACTCATCCTAGTTTCTTAGCTCTAAAAGAAATAGATGGGACAAAAATGTACAGTGGAACCTCTGGTCACGACCATAATTCATTCCATAACTTTGGCGATTTCTTCATCTTCTAATGTTTCATCTTCAGGAATTTCTGGGTCAGCGGTCATGTTTGATCACCACCTGAGTATGTGTTCATGACCAGATTCAAAAATTTTGTGAATTTTTTGGTCGAAATCCGATTTGGTCATGACCAGCATTCATGACCAGGGGTTCTACTGAAAATGCTTTCAGACTTTCAAGATTCTTTCAATGGAGTTTTACTCAAAGGACCATCTTTTTCCAAGAGTCTCTACCTGTCCAATTTAGTCCACACATTAGGCATACTGCAGAACCTCAGCTAGAGTGTAACCTGGCAGGAACTAGATGATAGACCTTCTCTGCTGTAGCCCCTGCTTTGTGAAATATTATCCCTCGGAGATTAGAATGACCCCCAGCCCTATTGGCCTTGTTCAAGATTGTAAAAGGTTATGTATGCAGGCCTGGGTCTCTGGAATGTGTTAAGGATGATCATTTTTGGGGTTTATTGTTAGTTGGTTAATCATCTCATCTGCTGTATCTATTTTCTGGATGTCTTTACTCTTTTATTGTTTTATAGTTTTAGAATTCTAAGCAGCCCAGAGTCACTTAGTTGAGTTGGGCAGGTATAGAAATTGAATAACTAAATAAAATAACATTAGATGACCTAGCTTTGTTTCCCATCTGGTTTGTCCTGCAAGGCTAACATTTGTGGAGTTTATCAGAATAAGAATAGAATGGAAATGTTTGCCATCATATATTTACATTACTTTCTTTAAAATGTGAAAATATGTAGAAAATAAGAAATAATATGAATGTGCTAAAATATGTAAATTCAAACCTTTTGGAAGGCCATATTATTTTTAATTATATGAAATAGCACAACAGTTTTAAAACAAAGAGAAAACATTCTGCCACATATTAAATAAAATACAAACACTGTTTATGTAATTTATTTTATTACATTTGAAATATTTTCCTATGATAATTAATTTTGCTTAGAAGAATTTTCCCCACCCTAAATTGTTATTTTTGGAAATTAGATATCAAAGGATTTTATCTTTCATAACAGTTTTGTTCATTATTATTTAACAATAGGCTGTATCTGAAGGGATAACTTTTAAATTACCCTTAATAGCATTACTATTAGTGAAATTGAACAAGTGGTACTTTGTATATATTTGACAGAAATCTATAATTTTTTTATTTGTTTAAATTCTTTACATTATAAATAAAAAAGATAAATAACCAATTTGGTGTAGTGTTAAGGCACTTGGCTAGAAACCAGAAGTCCCACCTTAGGAGTGATTTTCTCTTAGAAGGAAGAAAAACCTTATCAGGAAAACTACAGAGACAAAATGGCATTCAATCATAGTCTTTACTATAATCATTAAGGCCATGTTCAGATTTGTCTGTCTAGAATTGGAGTCTTGGGGATTCTCTGTTCACACAATTGGTGTTTTGAGCCCCTGGTAGTACTCCAAATGCCCTTATGAGTTGTGTTCATGTACTGGCCCATATATTTCTCTGGCTGGGCAGCTGTGATGCCTAAAAGGCCTTTTTGGAAAGGAAGGTCATTGGCTGATAGTTGGATGATAGAGCCTTTCATGATCAGCACTGTCTTTTCTTGTGTTAGACAATTTTGTGTGGGTTTTCTTACATTATCTATCAGATGCACAGTATCTGGCTTATTCTCCATTACACTGAAATTTCCTCGGTGTTATTTGTCTAAAGAGCTGTTATTTACTAGAATTCATGTCCTCGTATTGTGGTCTCTTTGGTGTCAAATCATTTTTAGAATAACAGTTTTGTTAAAACTTATAGCAAAATTAAGAACATTGTAAACACATTTCCAAATATTTTTGAATAAATGGAGTCATTAGTGATTGAATCAGAAGAAGTTAGAGTACATAAATAAGAAATATGCCAAGAATTACAAAATACGCATATACAATGTAGCCATACTTTTAGGTAATCTTCATTTTCCCTTTTCCCTTTCTTTTAATTAGTAAACTATATTTACATGTGTGCGTATCTTCTTTAGAAAACATTTTAAAAAGTAGAAAGAAAGAAAAACAAAGAAGGAAAAATATGCTAAATTGCTTCCTTTTATTAATATCGTAAGCATTTTGCTATCTTTTTTATTCCTAAAACATAGGAATGGTACTGAACAAAAGGTTGCAGTTTTCACTATTGTCAGATAATTAAATATTGTTCTATTGGATTTTTCTTAAAATTTTGCATTATCAGAACACTTACTTTGAATAAGCCTGAGAACTGCAGGCTTTATATGCTCAGCCAAGATCTCCTGCCAAGTGCAATAAGGCCAATGTTCTACAAGAAAGCCTGAGTTATGATGTAATTCTTGCATTAGCCCATTATCTCTCTGTAAATGCTAGTGAGAAGAAATAACATGGCAGATTATGTACTTTGGTAGTTACATATCTTAATCTTAAAATGTAAGCTATGTGCCTTTATTATACCAATATCCAAGGTTGCCAAATAAGGGGGTAGTAGAGAAGCAAATAGCCTTGTCCCTTCTTTTATTCGCCTACCATTGCTTTTGTGAACATGGAAATTAATATGTTTTGTATGTACCAATTTTATGGAAATGATGTCCCCCCCCCATTATCAGTTCAGAAACAAAGATCAAATTGCAATCCTTCAGAAACTGCACTCGGTACATAGCAATCAGTGGCTTAAATTATACCCTTGATGTCAGCTTTTGCTTAACATATTAAAGTTGCTTATAATACTTTTCTTTATGTTTATGTGTATGTGTTTTCTGAGAAGTACGGGTGGTACAGAGCAATTGCAGAAAACCTTGTTAATGCAGTTGGAAAGTAAGTTAACCCCTTCTTTCCAGGCTGTGTAAAAAAAATAAGAACACTTTACTCTCATCAAAGAAACCCTTGGTTGTTACTGTGCTTTTTTATTCTGCACACTTGCCAATATTCTAGAAGACTTTGGTTTAAAAAATTAATGGTGAAAACAATGTATAGTGCACATAATTCCTCAAGCTTTTTGGGGCACATACTAAAGTCCTGTATGAACATAATTACTGAAAACAACTAGTGTGGTTTTCTATAATTTAATAGCAGGAAGTCATGAGAGCAGTTTTAAGTAGTGCTAAAATAAAGTTATTTTATAACTTTTTAGAAAAAAAAATGTTAAGAAGCAGAATAGGACTAAAGTTAAAGATAAAGAAAATCAAACTAATGGCAACAAAACAACCAGGCTTCAAATTGTCAATGAAAATGTCAAAGTAATGAATAGCTTCTGTCTTTTAAGATCAATCAGTTACAGTGATGATAAGTGCACTAGTGGAAGACCTGAAAGACTAGGTTAGGGATAGGTCATTATGCAGAAAATCTAAGTGATTGCTCAAAAACTAGAGTGCATATAATCAACCAATCAATGAATGAATCAATATCAATCAATCAGTCGGAGAAAATTTTAAAGCTTCACCCAACCCAGGAAAACAAAATCAACAAATCTGTCTTTTCCCATCTGCATCATCATTTTTGTACTGTGAAATTTGATCTTTTCTGACTACAACAGGCCGGAAAGTAGGAAACTGCTGCTAAGTGGCACAATCATTAAGCATGACATCATATCACATGACCACATTGATAGACTGTATGTCACTTCCAGTGCAGTTTTTAAATAAGTCAGCATGAATCATTAATTGCAACATCACAGGACTGTAACTTATATTGCAAGCTAGTTGCCAAACACACAAATTGCAAAGAGCAATCATGGATGCTGCACCATTTCCAGTTTTGAAGGTCATTCATAAGTCTTAGTTTCTATTCCCTTCACAACTTCAAATGGTTGCTGAATGAGTGGTCAGACTACCTGTATCATGAATTTGTTGACATCTGATATAGCAACAAGTTAGCTACCCAGAATCAGAAATCTATCCTGTAGAGTGACTGCAAAAACTCCAGTCTAACCTAGTTTTTTTTTGTACTGCCCGGCTGATCAGCTTTCAACTAATAGCAAGTACCAAGATAGTTTGTTTCCTATTGCTGCTAACAGCACTTGAGAACACAACGGCTAGGGAGTGAGAAAATATTACTTCTACTTCACCGGTTATTTCTGAGCAAAGTGGCTGTTTCCTTAACAGTTAACTGTAGTGAGGTCATCAGAGTTTATTTCTGGAAACACAACATTAAATTTCCTCTGAGCTTCTCTGAAAACAAGAAGCTGAGTCCAGACATTTGCCTAATTACACAGAAAATTTAGTGAGGAAAGAGTGGGTATATGAATAAGCCTCTTGATCTGTTTGTCTCTAGTGTCCATGCAATCAGATTAGAAGACTTGGATGGAGAGGTACTCATATATGCTTGAACATGAGTATACTTGGCATCTATATAAGCATACACTATGTGTTTTTTTCCAGGTCCTTGATTATGTGAAGCATTGTGCTCTTTTTCATCCAGGCAGTTCCAAAAGCTTCACTGTATATTTTGAATTGTTTTTATTTTTATAATTAAAAGTCACGGTTTTGTCATAGCTCCATAATTCTTTTGGGATTTCTTGAATATGGGATGTAATGTTTAGTTGATCTATCTCTAGATATACTAATTGCTTCCTCTTCACTATGTTGAAGCATTGGGAGCTGTTTCTCAGTTAGTGTGGATACAGGTCATCTGTTCATCTATAGTTCTTCATATGCTTCATATATCCCCTATCATTAGATCTGTTGTTGTTGTAGTGTTCCATCCATGTATAGTTTGTTTTAATAATCTATTATCAGCAGATTGTCCTGGTTCCTCAATATCTGATATGGACCATGTTAATCTGGGCACCATCCAAGCCAGTATAGCTGTCCTAGTTTGTATAACTTTCATATTTTGAGGTAGGCAGTTGAAGCATTAGTGGGTCTTTTCCCAAGAATCCCTACCAATATGGTGAGTGCTAGCCAGATTTGAACCCTGGTCTCCTGCATCAAAGGTGGTACCCTAACCATTATATTATGTTTATTCATTTATTTATATAAATAAAACAAATTATATCAGACTAACTTCATATCTGCATGGTAGAATGATTGGAAACATAATGTATTTTACTTTCCAGAGACTGCATCATGATATTCTCAATTGTTAAAATATAATCTGGTTAATATTACTGTTGGATATTTGACTAAATATTGCATACAAGGAATGCTATTACATGTTATTCCTTAGCTTTTAGAAAATATTGAGTGGATCGTTATAGGGCACTGTCTTGGGTCCTATGTGTAAACAATTTTTTTCAATGACTTGTCTGGCTGTATTGAGGGGACAATTTTATATATATTATATATGAAGCAGTATATGTGAAAGGATAAGAATCATCTTCTCGGTCACAAACTAAGCATCAGCAAGCAGAGCAGTTCAGCCGCTAAAAATCTGTTATTGCTAAAACCACTCAGAGATTGCTGTAAAGCACTATGGAGCAGTATATAAGTCTAAGTACTACTGCAAAAAAAGCAAATACTATGCTGAAATGCATTAAAAGGAATATGAAAGTCCATATCTTAGGAAGTAAATGTCTTATTCTTCTCTATTCTGGTCAAAATATATTTGGTGTACTGTGTCCATTTCTGGATATCACAGGTCAAAAAGGACAATGATGAAGTTAGGTCATTGGACCAAGTTCAGAAAAGGATTATTAACATAAAGAGTTTAGAAACCAAGTTTTACCAAAAAGAAAAAAGAAAGATAATAAAAGAAAAACAATTAAAAGAACTGGGCATGGTTAGGTTCAGAAACTAAGGGATATTAGCTATATGAGTAAGAGAGATAGGAAGCAGTTTTCTTTATTATTTCTATTGAGAATTTTTACTTGACTAAAATAGAAAACAAAAAAAATTATAAAAGAAGAAAAAATAAAAAGTGCAGGAAACAGTTAAAGAGAAGAAAAGGAAGAAAGAAAATTAAAGTAATGAATTCTGACTTCCATTACACAGGTACAATCAAAATTATTTTCCTCCTCTTTCTTAAACATAATCATTATCTTTTCATCCCCTTTTTCCAAAGGTGCTTTTTCCCAAAGGCAACTCAACTTACTTGTTTTTTTATTTGAAAACATTTCATTTCATATCCAAGAAGTTTCTTTCATTCAAGAAGTTCAGATAGACTGAAAAGGCTTTTTGGATAAGAAGTGAATCATTTTCAATGAAAAAAAAAACACAAGAAAATCCAGTTGCCTTTGGGAAAAAGCACCTTTGGGACAACCATTACCTGATGATTGAGAATCTCCATGGACATCTGTTTTGTCCTTGTTCAGCACTTTTTCAATTGTAAATTTACCTGTCATAAACAAATATCTTATTCTGGAATCCCCCTTCTCTCTCCCCTTCCATAACTTTCATTCCATTTAATAATACATTTATCATTGTTTCAAATTTGTAATCTATACAATAAAAAGGGAGCACAAAGAATAAAAGAACATTTCCCCCCATGTTTCCAACTTCTTAGTCCTTTTCAGACCAGTATATTCAGTGGTGGGATTCAGCCAGTTCGCACCATTTCAGGAGAACCAGTTGTTAACTTTCTGAGTTTGGTGAACTGGTTGTTGGAAGAAATCATTAGGGCAGAAAACCAGTTGTTAAATTATTTGAATCCTACCACTGACTTTACTTCTATAATTACCTGGTCTTCTCAGAAATGGGCAAGGCTCCAAACAGTACTCCCCTGTAGTCCTTTAACTTTCTAATTCCAAAATCCTGGTAAGTTATTAAAATTTCATTTTTAAAAATCTTTAAAACTGTTTCCTTCATTTTTACTTTATTTTTTTCCAGATTAAAGGTAGAGTCATCCACTATGGTTTTATGTGCTCTGCTCTCCTTAAGGTCTCTTTATAGTCTAAATTTGCTTCATTTAAACATGATTTAGAAAGTAGATCAGGAAAACTCAGTGTCCTTTAAAAAGGTATGGTATCATGTGAGGTTGTGACTATGTTGTCTTCTTCCATCATTAATAGTGCTCTACTTGATACCTGAGGGCTTTATCATGGTGAATTTTAGTCAATTTTAGATGTATATTTTGGGGGCAATTTCTGTAGGATATTGAAAACATTTCATTATACAGATATTTAGCTCCTGATAAGGAAAAAACAGCTAGCTATTGTTTTGAAAGATTTTTTCCCCCTAATAGACATTGCCCACTTCAACTTACTTTTACATGAAACCCATTGCTCAGCAATAATTTCACAAATATGATCCTGACAGATCCATACTTCAAAAGTTTGGCAGTCTAGTAAAATCCCCCTAAGGAACTACAAAAAGTAACCCAACTTCAATCACGTTAAAAAAGAATGAGCAAGGACCATTGTTATTGCTTGATAAGTAAGACTCACAGATCATAATTAGCTTCAATTAAACTATAGATGTTTACTCTCATTCATTGCAGTATGTTTGTACATAAATAAATAACATGGAGGTGAGTCACACAGAGATATACAGATAATAAGAAACTTATTTCTGACTTGCAAGAGGCATGGGTGAAAGAACCTATTTGTCATTATAAAGACAATTTGTACCAAGGATATGCACTGCTCTGAACAGCAATCATAACATAGGAACAGCTCTATGTATTGCCTTGAGATGGAATATATGAGCTGTTATTTTTTTTCTGTCTTAAGATTTATAGAATCAACTGACTTGAGTGTGTTATATATCATATAACTTTTGACATAACCAACTTATATTTTGCTTCCTGAAGCAGAGCACCAAAATATGTTTGTAATTGTTTTCTATACATCCTTCTGGTGCTGACAAACCACATAATTAAAGTAATTTCTTTTGAATTTGGTTATTGAAATGTAATTCCTATATTTTCATCTACAAACATATGAGACTTTAAAACTCAAGCAAATGGTCTTGTTTTTCTAAAGGGTAAAAATGATCATTATCTCAGTATTATGTTCTGCAATTCCATGTCAACATTTTTTCTTTTTCTTTTAAAATTACATATCTATTTCTTCGTTCAATGCAGTTATAATAAACATATAGTAATTTAATGTGTTTAAATACTTTTGTGTAATTATCTTGGTTATGAAAACCATGACAGTCTAAAAATAACAAAGCACAGAAATCTAACTAGTTTACTAGACGATACCTGATAACTAATACATTTCATCTAATATATCTAAATTATGCTTCTTAAATGGTAACTGGAATATGACTATCAAAGCTTTAATAGAATAACTGAAAAAGATATAAAAGCTGGATGTGTCACTTATCTCTTATATCATGCTATTACAATATTAATACAATATTAATATTCCAGTATAAATTCTCCAAGTATTTATGACATATATTTTTCATCCTAGAAAAAGAGACAAATATACTTAATAAAGAACTTCTTTTAACAGATGATTCCTTGTTTTTGTTTATACTTTTTTTAAAAAATGTATTGTTTGCATTTTATTTCCTTCCACATTCTCTTGCCATAATGCTAGTTTGAGACAAATATAGGATGCCATAATGCTAGTTTCTCTTGCCATAATGCTAGCTTGAGTTCAAATGTAGGATGAGGATGAGGTTTCTCCTCTGAGCTTGGGGTTGGGTTTCCAAACATTTCATTACCAGGCTATATAACATCTTCAATGGAATTTAGGTGATGTCAGTGTTCCTCTATTTATAAGGGCTTCATGTGGTCAGTAGTGTGGTGAGAAGGTCACTTCAAGTAAGAGTCTTTTGATGGGTCTTGTGATGGGAGGTGATGCCAGGTAAGGATCATTGGTTGGGAGGTTGGTTGTAAATCAACGTGTCTGTGGATGAAATTGGTTGTAGGGTGACATCCACTGAAGATCTTACCTAGTCTGGTAATGAAACATTCAGAAACCAACCCAAAAACTCTGAGAACAAACCTTCACCACCAGATACCAATATATTATGTGTAATGTCAATTATAACAACAAAAGAAAAGAAAGCTAATTATGAGATCCAAATTTGTCAACTACATGCTTTCCCCATTTTTTTAAATGTTTCCTTTTATACTGTATTTCCTTCTGTTATTAATAAGATATAATATTGTCATGCCCCTGATGGAGACAGACTCTGAGGAAGAGGAGAAACAGCCAACAGGGAGTGGGAGTGTGGCTCCAGAGGTGGTGGAGGAGGCTGGGAAAGGGCAGAGGCCAGCTGAGCACTCAGAGGAGGATCCAGGCTCATCTCCTATCCATCCTAGGGAGGAGAGGATCAGGACAAAGCGTGGTCTACTCAGGAGGAGAGGGCCATGATCCTCCTCAGAGCTTACAGCTGGGAGCTCTGTATATAAGTTCAAACATGCGGTCAGGCTGCTGGAGTCAAGGTTAATGTTTTCATTTTAAAGAAGGTTTATCTTTGTTGGTGTTCTTCCAACAGGTTGTCCCTGGTTATCTTCCTGAAGCTGGCAATTATCTATCCTGGTCTGCCGAGGAACTGTATTAATGCGGTTTGGTTTTGGTTTCTTCTTCATTATCAGCTCTTTAAATGCGAACTGTGTTTTTTGCATTTGAAATGTTATTTTGACTCCTCCATTGTGAACAATTAAACAGTGAAGCCAAGTTGAAGGCATTAAAGGACTTTTAGTTACGTTTTGGATTTTGTTCTATTTCTGAGCTACTCTGGGTCATCAGAAATATTTTTTGTGACTATTCAATTTTATGTTATGCCCTTGAAGTAATTTTGACATGACAGTCTTTCTTGAGAAAATTCACTAGAGTCCTAAATCTTTTCAATGTCAAGATCATTATTTGGATTATACCTCACTGAGATTTTGTACCATTTTCAATCAGATAAACATTTCCTCACCCCACTCCTTTTTTTCCCCTTTCTCTCTTTTTTAAAAGATCTTCAGAATAAAGTATGGCAATTCTCTAAAATATTTGTGAACATTTCATTGTAACGATGGTAGGTATATTTATTGAATGAACTACTCATGTAACAGCTCCCAATTTTCCTTTTAATTGAATTGTTTGTGTTGGAATGTTATTAGCTTTTCAGACTAGCATATTTATGTTGGATTACTTTTATTGATGAAATAAATGACCCACTTCCCTCAAAATGGTGTTATTTGTTCATTCAGGCTCCCTGTATGTAGCACTTGGACTTAGTTCTGCAACATTTAATCTAGTTCTTCAACAACTATATAGAGGGGTGGGGGGGAAACAGAAAAAAACAGAAGTGGTGAATATTTTTCAAAGTTCTGTCTTGCTTCGTCTCTTCTATATATATGTATACTAACATAAGCCTCAATGAATTAAAAAAAACTTACTATGATGGAAGTGTTAATAATCTCTCAACAAAAGTGATTGCATGAGTGTATGGATGCATGGTCCATACAAATTCATTCATTTTCCTAGCTTTATTGACACAGGTTTAGGGGTCTGCTTGTTGGATCAATGAATGTATCTTGCATGATCAAATGCAGCATCCAGGTCATGTCTGTATTTAAAGGATATGGTTATAAATCCACGAGTTGTGCTCCCCCCAAAAAAACTCCTGGGCCTGATTTTTTTTCTGTGTTCAGTTCAACATTGTCCTGATGACACTGCTAGAAGGAGCAGACCTCACTACCCATGATCCAGTAAACTCATGCAGACAAAAATGCTGTGAAAGAAAGAATGTAGATCTGTCTATTAAAACTGTTTCTCATGATGACCAGACAGTTATCTCTGAATAGCTATCAGAATATAAAGGTGAGCCATTTTTTCTTATTGTTCTTTGCTAGCAATTAGCATTTGTAACAGCTATGTCTTTTATATCAAAGTTGAAATGGAGAAATCAGTATGATTCCATACCTTTTTCATATTATGAAATACATCAGAGTTATATTTTATTTTCTTAATGTCTTATTGTGGTGGTGCAGTGGTTAGAAGTAGTGGTGGGATTTAAAAAATTTTACTATCAGCTCTGTGGGTGTGACTTGGTGGGCGTGGCAGGGGAAGGATACTGTAAAATCTCCAGTCAGAGGTGGTATTTGCCGGTTCTCCGAAGTACTCAAAAATTCCAGTACCAGTTCTCCAGAACTGGTCAGAACCTGCTGAATACCACCTCTGGTTAGAAGGTAGTATTGAAGGCTAATTCTGCCCACTGCCAGGTATACTGTCCTGATGAGGTTCAAGGTTGACTCAGCTTTCTATCCTTCTAAGGTTAGTAAAATGAAGACTCAGATTGTTGGGGGCAATATGCTGACTCAAGAACCACTTAGAGAGGGCACTATGTAAAGTACTATGAAGTCTAAATGCAATTGCAACTGCTATTATGTTGTTGCTACATCATCATTTTGCTTCAATAAAAATGAGATAATTAAAATAAAATGAAATCACCTATGATTTAAATCCTGCAAAAATATGTTTATTTTCTGTATAACTTTACTAAATGCATATTCTATAGTAACTTTCTATTACATTTTTGTACATGTTGTTCCTATTGTTGTATAAAACATTCCCTAATGTGTTTGATTTGTATGCCATTATGGAACTCAGAACTCTAATATGGGAACATCTGCAGCAAACCTGCAAATCTCTTATTAATCTCGAGATATGTAAATAGCATTGAATATCAAATTAAAATACACATTTTACTACTAAACAGAAATAATATGCAAATAATATGAAAGAAAGTAAAATGACCCTAGTAGTTGAAGCTTGAGATGCATCTTGAATTAATAGATTAGTAAAGCCCACAAATCACTGTTTAGTTTTAAATTCTGCACTCCCACATATTCAGGAATAAGTCCTTTTAGGTAATATTGAAATTAAGTGGCTTTCAAGGCAGAATTATATTGCCTAAATTTATTTTGAAGTTTTTGAATTAATAACAGCTACCAAAACTTGTGGCCAATCAGCATTCATATACATTGATTGGCTTTAGTTTTTCAAAAAGAATGGAAATTATTTATACATGTGAACAAATCATTTTAAAAAATCATAATCAGACTAATTCATAATCTCAGATTATATAGAGAAAAAATGTTTTAGAAACAGAATACTGATTTCCATCTCATAATAACTTCTGGCCTAAATTAGCAGTAGCAATAGCACTTAGACTTATACACTACTTCACAGTGCTTTACAACCCTCTCTAAGTAGTTTACAAAGTCAGCATTGTTGCTGCCAACAATCTGGGTCCTCATTTTACTGATGTCAGAAGGATGGAAGTCTTAGTCAACCTTGAGCCAGTGAGAATCGAACTACCAAACTGCTGGCAGCAGTCAGTCAACAGAAATAGCCTGCAGTACTTCATTTTAATCATGACACCACCACAGCTCTAATTTGTGGAATGTTAGCTTGCTAATCTGAGAACAATTCTTTGTCTGAAGTGCAGTGCTTTGATTCTATATACCATTTCCTACTGTATACCATTTCATACTGTATGTCAGAAGTTATTTATATGATATAGAAACAAATATAGATTCATTCATGTGCTACGTCAGGAAGCATGTGGTTCTGTGAGGAAGATGAAATTCAGCACTGACAGGTTGCAGAAGGATATTTCAGCTTGAAAAGTCAGTTAAGAACAACATTATTATCAAGCCCAAAGAAAATAATTTAATTCTTTTCAATGGTCTTCAATACATATGTTACTTTCTCTCTGTGTATTTATGTTTGTACACTATGTGACACTTTAAGACTTTTTTTAAGTATGCATTGTTGATATCTGTCCATCATTGAAAGGCAAGCACTTCTGATTGAATTCATATGACTAGATGGGGAAAAACAATATCTGAAACTCTTCTAGATCAATGGAACTCAGTCATTTGTAATTAATGCTTTCAAATCTGTATGAGGGAGGATTGCCTTGACTTGAACAAAATAACCTCCACTAAATCAATAACTACTATTTAAATATATGTTATTCATATGTTTTCCCACGACATTGCATTTTATATGTCATATTTTCTATGAAATATTTTAAAATGGACTTTTCTTCAATTTACATGTATACAACTTGCATCTTATAAAAACAGAGTGATTGAGGGTGTGAGGATTATACATGAATGCATGGATAGATGTGTACATTTATTGTGTAGGAATGCAAACCTGTCCCTCAAACTCATCCAAACTCTTTGAAAAGTAGGAAATATAAACCAGAATGCCTGATCTGGACTTTTGGACTCTTTTCCTACTGAATTCAAACCTTTTGAATCCCTATTCTGAGAGTGAACAATGAATGGAAACACAGGATAACAAAAGTCAGCCAGCTTATCTTCAGTGGACAAAGCTGCAATATTAAAGAGGATTGACTGCATTTCTTGAGGCCCAGCTATTGGGTCTAGTATTATGGATTTCTTAAATTCTCAAATATACTCCTTCCTTAACACTGACCATGGTTCCTTCAAACATCCAATTTGGTCTTTCTCCAGCAGACACTGTTACTAGTTTTCTTGAACTTTGAACATTAAATCTTTCTCCTTTTATAGCACTAGGTAGTCACAATTTCCACGCAACAAACTTTCATATATAAAATATGGCAGCTGCATTGTTTTGTGCAAGTCTAGATTTTCACATTGTCACCTCTTGTGTGGGACCTACATTGGTTGCCAATTTGCATCTCAATGCAATTTAGATTGTCACCTTTAAAGCTCTACACAGCTTACCCCAAGATGATATGAACCCCATCAAATGGTTATTTTGCTTGTTCTGCTTGGGAGGAGTTATTGAGTTTTGTATTTAGAGTTTTATTCCTGCAAGCCTCCTAGAGTCACCATGATTTAGATGGACATATAAAATTTATTAATAAATAATATAGTATAAATATAATATAACAGTTCTAGAATGGTTGGTTACATTGCAATCCTATTCAGTGATTGTTACAGAATACATAGAAAATATAAATAAGAAAAAATAAATAAAAAAGAAAGAGAAAGACTCTCATGGAAGCAAAAATAAATAAACAAATCAACAATTATTGTCTTATAAACATCCATGGATTAAAATCTACTCTGTGAGAAGCATGGAGTTCAGTCTTATGAAAATGTTATTAAATATACAAGTTTTTGTTAAGGAAAAGAAAAAAAATAGACATAAGTGTCTATTGAATGGTGATGGTGCTATCTGTTCAATTGTGTCTGTTTCTTGGCAATTCTGTGGACTATCTCTCTCTACATTCTTTGATCTTGTATGGATTTTTTCAATTTTTTATGTTCCACTGATGTTGAATTCGATAATGTCTAGCTAGGTATCAGGTTGTTTTTTGTTTTTGCTTTGATGATTCACTTCCTTTTACTGCTGACCATTCTAAGCATACTTTTTGCAGTAAACATGATATGATCAAAATAAGTAAGGCAGAATTTTGTGATTTTTACTTCCAGTTAGATGTCTAATTTTATATGTTTCCCTCCTTAGGGAATTGGGCTGAAATGCTCCCCTCCCAATAATCCTTTTAATGAGTCTCTGGTCTGAATTAATTTTTAAATAAAAATGTAACTATTAAAACTATAGTTCAGATATATTTCAAATTGTATATACTATTTTAGTACTAGTACTAGTACAGATAAATTTGAATTGATAGACTATAGCAGGCACTGTATCACTATTTTTCTATTTTATGGTAAATTGTACAGCTGGGACTAATCTGAAGGAACTTAAACAGGTTCAGAAACAGAAATAAAATATAAACTAAACTAACCACCACATTGATTTTAGAACAGAATAGAATTCTTTATTGACCAAGTGTGATTGGACACACAAGGAATTTGTCTTGGTGCAAATGCTCTCAGTGTACATAAAAGAAAAGATACACTCGTCAAGAATCAAGAATTATAAGGTACAACACTTAATAATAGTCATAGGGTACAATAAACAATCAAATCATACTAGGAAACAGTCAATATAAATCGTAAGGATACAAGCGACAAAGTTACAGTCATACAATCACAAGCGGGAGAAAATGGATGATAAGGAATGATGAGAAGATTAATAGCAATAGTAGTGCAGAACTTTGTAAATAGTTGGACAGTGTTGAGGGAATTATTTGTTTAGCAGAGTGATGGCATTTGGGAAAAAACTGTCCTTGTGTCTAGTTGTTCTGGTGTGCAGTGCTCCATAGTGTCGTTCTGAGGGTAGGAATTGAAACAGTTTATGTCTGGGATGTGAGGGGTCTGTAAATATTTTTCACAGCCCTCTTTTTGACTTGTGCTGTATACAGGTCTTCGATTGAAGGCAGTTTGGTAGTAAGTGTTTTTTCTGTGGTCCTAATAACTCTCTGAAGTCTGTGTCTGTCTTGTTGGGTTGCAGAACCAAACCAGACAGTTATAGAGGTGCAAATGACAAGATTACACCCTGTAGTTATTCTTGTTGCTTTAAATAGTCAACAAGAGGGGAAAAAACCTTTATTTTATACTGGTTGTTCTATATTAATATGCTAATGACATGTAGCCATAGAACTCAATCAAAATCACTGACTCTAGACAGTGAATAATATTAAAATAAAAATTATTACAGCAACTAAAATACATAGCACCTAAAATTGTCACTATCATTAATTACAAATGCAGCCTTGATGTATGTTTCTTCACACACTTGAGACCCCAAGCTTGGGTGCAAAACTAGACCTAAAAAACCTTACAAAGGACAGTAGTGTTAAGTTCCATCCCCTTCTCTGGAGAAAGAATGTTCCCAAAGAATATGCTGCCAATGTTATGGCAGAAATTGGATATCTTCAGAATGGACAGAATAAAAAATCTTAGTAAAACCTGGACAACTGGTAGCAGAAATTTTGAATACTTCGGAGAACCGGCAAATTACCACACCTGACTGAAGATTTTACAGTATCCTTCCCCTGCCACACCCACCAAGTCACACTCACAGAACCAGTAGTAAAAAAAAATTGAATCCCACCACTGGTGTAGAATCAGGTGTGGGATTCAAATATTTAACAACCGGTTCTGTGGGCATGGCTTAGGTGGTGGGTGTGGCTTGGTGGTCATGTGACTGGGTGGACATGGCTTGGTGGTCATGTTATTGGCTGGGTGTAGCCAACTCAATATCACTCACATCGAGGCATGCATCTCCTCGCCTGGCCTCTCATGACTATGGGGATGATGCAACAGTCGTAAGTGTGAAAAATGGTCATAAGTCACTTTTTTCAGTGCCATTGTAACTTTGAATGGTCACTCCACACAAACAAAGTACCAGCAAAGGAGGGGAAAAAACCTCCAGACACATTCCTGAAGCAGGAAGTCTAATCCTGCCAAGAATGTAATGAGGGTTAATGGAGAGGCAGTTTCTGTAAGCAACACCAGAATGTTTCCTTCCTGCCTTCCTTACATGATTAGGCCAGTAATTTCTTCTAACAACCGGTTCTCTGAATTGCTTAGAATGTTAACAACCGGTTCTAGAGAATAGGTGCAAACTGGTAGACTCCCACCCCTGTGTACAATCCTTCTGATTTACAAGATATACCATCTTGGGTTCTGGGATGAGGTTGTATTGACCTTTGAAGAACTGGTTTGTAATTTGTAATTTTATCCTGGACACATATAGTAAGTCTTACTGGAAGAGCAGATGGAAGCTCTGGCCAAGAGAGTTTTTCATAGAAAATTTTGTATACCAGTTACAACTTTCTTAGAGTGGAAAATTTGCTTGAAGTCATTCATGCCTTGGCAAACTCTCAGTTGGGATTAATACAATGTACTCTACATTGGTCTTTCCCTTATCATTTTATTTCAGCCTTAACTATAATTAAGAGTTATGCCCTCCCAGGTGACATCCACACCCATTTTTCTGGCTTTCTGAAAGACCCTGAAGGCCTGGCTCTGCCAGTTTTCCTGGGGTCCTAACGGGCATGCATCATTATGGAAGTGGCTGTTGGATTAAGAGAAAAACCCTACCTCTCCCCATGTGCATCTTGTTTCTTCTTCCCTATCTTTTAATTGTAAATTATTAGTTATTTATAGTGCAAAGTTTCACAAGATTTTAATGTTTGTAAGCTGCTCATAGTAGTCTCTAGATGAATGGCATACAAGTCAAATAAATAAATAAAACATCTCTGCCAATATTTAGATTAGATGGGTTAGTATAGGAGTACAGAGTAGTGGAAAAAAACCCAGCAGTTACATATATGGCTAGATAGAAGATTTCTCACAGCTGGGTACCTGACAGCCTGCCTCTCTCCCATTACTCTACATGTCTTTTTACCTCTTGAGGTTTCATGTATCTTCTGAAGTCCATCTTTTTTCTTTAAAAAAAAAACACCTTGAAACCCAGACTTTTTAAATTTTTAAGACAAAATATAAAAGGATTTATCTTATCCCAATTGAGTGATTTTTTAAAAAAAAGCTATCTGGAATTGTACAAGTATAACAGCAGAATTATTTATTCTAAGCAATTTTTATTGTTTAATAAGTTGGAATTGATTAATAATGTACTTCATTGCTTTTTTAAAAATAAGTAATCACATTTTACTGTTTTACATCATTACAGATTATAATCAATAACTGCAGAAAATGCATATAGATTTTAAGCTGCTTCATGAAATTCATAAAAATAGTTGCTAATAATATATTTAGAAGTGTACTTACTTGGAAAAAAAGCCTGAAAGACAGAGTGGTTATAATCCTTCTGTCCATTTAAAGATATTTAAAACTCACAAAGCATATACAAGTGATGTCTCAGATTTTCCCATCTATTTCCTTCAATTACCCTTAATTGTGCTCATTAAAGTAATCTAGAAATCATTTTGCTTGTCTACTTAAAGTCCAAGGGGCATAATTATAAAAGTAACTTTAGTGTAATTTCTATTCAAGAAGATTTAAATGAGCTGAGGTAAGCATTTTTGTTAAGTAAAATATAAAACCTTCAAATAAAGAACTAATGAATATATAAAATGCCATCAAACTCAGGAAATCTGAAGATCAGTAGCACACAACATTAAGAGAATATGATAAATTAATCAAGTGATTATGCAGAGTTTTAGCCTGGCAACTTTTTTTTCTGTAAATTAAAGTGATTTTAAGATAAAAAATAGATGCTAAATAAATATGTAAATAGACACAAGCTAAAATCTAGCATTGTGGTTTATAAAGTATATTTCTTTTGTAAGCTGAAACCATTTTCCTTTTTCATGAATGGGTGCCCAGTTATTTAAAAAGAATAACAAACTATTGTAAATACTATTTTTCTCTGTGTGTATGTGTATGCATGTTACAAATAAAAGAGGAATTTTGTGTGTGTGTGTGTGTGTGTGTATAAAGAAAACATCAGAATATATATATATAGTTTTTGATGTTTTCTTTTTGATGTTTCTCTCATACTTTATCTTATTTTTGTTTCCAAGCATTTTCCTTGATAAACTTCCTTCAACAAGGCTTCTTTGCAGTAGTAATGTAGTAATTCATGTAGTAATTCAAATCACATTTTTCTTCCTCCTCAGTTTGTTTCACCTGTAGGAATCACTTCCCCTTTCAGTGATTAGCAAACACAGCCACTCAGATGTGGAATAGGGTACACCGTCATCACTTTTCTTTTTTTTTCTGATCAAAGTTATCAACTCCATCTGGGTCTAATGAACTATTCCTGCTGTGTGTAGAATAAAAGAGGCTGCCCAGTAAGATTAATTAAATTTCACCATTTAACTTTCATTTTTAAATGTTGCCATACTCATTTATTTGTTTGTTTGTTTGTTTGTTTGTTTGTTTGGACTTGTATGCCACCCTATCTCCCAAAGGACTCAGGGCGGCTCACATCATAAAAACACACAATTCAAAGATTAAAATTAAGTAAAAAATCATTAAACCCGATTCAAGCCAAACAAAGTATCTAAAACCCAAAAGACACTAACATTTAAAAAGCTAAAAACCCTCCTCAGTCTAGGCCGGCTTGTTTGAACAACCATGTCTTTAGGCCGCGGTGGAAGGAGCAGAGGTCAGGGGCCAATCGTAGCTCCAGGGACAGCTGGTTCCATAAAGTGGGCGCCTACAGAGAAGGCCCTACCCCTAGGGGCCTCCAACTGCCATTGGCCAACGGCATCCCAAGGAAGCCCTGTCTGTGGGCGCGCACCAGGCGATGGGCATTCGATGCTGGCATGAGACATTCCCACAAGTACACTGGCCCCAAGCCATATAGGGCTTTATAGGTAAGTACCAGCACCTTGAATCTCACCCGGAGGGCAACCGGCAACCAATGCAACTCACGCAGGAGAACTGTAATATGGGAGTATCGGGAAACCCCCATCACAACCTGTGCGGCTGCATTCTGTACCAGTTGAAGCCTCTGCGTGGTCTGCAAGGACAGCCCCATATAGAGAGCATTGCAGTAGTCGACTGGGGATGTAACGAGCACATGAGTGACCATGTGTAAGGCATCTTGGTCCAGGTAGGGGCTCAACTGTTGCACCAGGCGAACCTGGGCAAATGCCCCCCTGGTCATAGCTCCCACCTGCTCCTCCAAGCTGAGCAGTGTGTCCAGGAGGACACCCAAGTTGCACATCCTATCCATGGGGGGCAACACCTCTCCTCACATGCCTAATGATGGAACCTCCTGGATCATCCGAGATGCCAGTACACACAGCCACTCGGTCTTGGCTGGGTTGAGCTGGAGCCTGTTCCTCCCCATCCAGATCCGCACTGCTTCCAGGCAACGAGACATCACAGCGAGGGCATCACTAAGTTGGTTTGGGGTGGAGATAAAAAGCTGGGTATCATCAGCATACTGATGATACCTCACCCCAAAACCACGGATGATTTCACCCAGCGGCTTCATGTAGATGTTGAACAGGAGGGAAGAGAGGACTGACCTCTGGGGAACCTCGCAAGCGAGGGGCCATGGAGGCGACCTCTGTCCTCCTGTCAGCACTGATTGCAAATGACCCAAGAAGTGGAAGGAGAACCACCGCAAAATGCTGCCTCCCACCCCCAACCCCGAGGCATTGCAACAGGATACGATGGTTGATGGTATCAAAAGCTGCTGAGAGATCTAATAGGACTAAGACAGAGGAATGTCTCCTGTCACAAGCCCTCCAGAGATCATCCATCAACATGACCAATACCGTCTCCATGCTGTACCTGGGCCTGAAACCCAATTGGTACAGATCTAGGTAATCAGCTTCCTCCAGGAACCCCAGGAACTGATGTGCCACCACGTTCTCAACAACTTTTGCAACAAAGCGAAGGTTGGAGACAGGACGAAAGTTGTTCAAAATGGCTGGGTCCAAGGCAGGCTTCTTAAGGAGGGGCCTCACCACCGCCTCCTTCAAGGCAGCTGGGAAGGAACCCTCACTCAATGAAGCGTTGACAACTGCCTGGAGCTAGCCACGTGTAACCTCTCAAGCGGCGTAAACCAGCCAGGAGGGACACGGATCCAGTAAACACGTGGTGGAACTCAGCCTCCACATGACCCTGTTCACTTCATCTGGAGTCACAGGGTCAAACTCATCCCAGATCATATCAACAAGACCCGACGTTACTCCCTTGTCAGACTCTAGCCAGTCGGAGTCCAGACCAGCCTGGATCTGAATGATCTTGTCCAGCAGATGCTGACTAAATTCCTCAGCCTGCCCCTGCAGGACAGAGGGACTCCCTAATAACCACCGCCACTCCACCGCTCCTACCCTGGGCCCGAGGTTGGTGTAGCACCCAGAAACCTGGGGGGCATAAATCACACAGAGGGACTCCTCCCTCTGGCCCCAACCAGGTCTCCGTGATACAAGCCAGGTCCGCGTTCTCCTCCTCAATCTATTTATTGATGAGGGAAGCTTTATTTACCATGGACCTGGCGTTGACATAAGCCAACCTGAGCCCAGGGACCTGATCTCTGTACCCACGGGGGAGTGGGCAGAAACAGGAAGGTCGGACCGCGCCACCACTTGTAAATAGCAGGGGCGCGCTCCCGAATACCAATACGGCCCTCCGTTTCGCCATCTTCTGCCATTCCCAATCGCCGTGGGGATCTTAATCCCCACCCTTTCCCCTAGACCCCCACCCCCTGCCCTTCCCCCACCACGACCCTCTCCTGACCTGGACAATGATTGAGTATGATTCGGCGGAACCCCCCCAAGTTCCCGTCCAAACCCACTCCCCCCATTCCTCCCTAACCCTTTTAAAAATTTAATTTAAAATTTATGTAACCCACCCCTTATCCCCTTAAAACCCCATTTTGCAGTATGCCACCTCAAATATTTGATATATTTGATAGAAGTACTTTCTTTAATTAGATTCTGTAATAAATTGGAAGCTTCCACACCTTCCAAATATTTGCATTTTTCTTCTGGGTTTGACCGTCTTTATCAAATTTTCATTGTCTAATTATATTCCAGCATCTTCAACAATTTTCCACACTGTTGTTGCATTCCAATAATTTGCTCAATTTTTTTGTGTTTTTCAGCAGGGAATTCAGTTCAGCCTTCATTTTTACAACTGATTTTATATCATACATATAAAATAAATGAGAAATTTCAATTCTTTTACACCCAATTTATACTTACAGTTTGCCTTGATAAAAATTGTTGTCATTGGGATCCTTGATAGTATAAAAAGTAAAGTTGATGAGTCGCTTTAGAGACTTCTACATTTGATTTTGAACTTCTAATTCTTCCTTATTAGTCATCAGCTTCATTTGCCAAAACTTCATTGAAGTGTTTATAAATTGCTGAACATTTATGCTGATTCCAAAAAGTGATAAAGCATTTCTCAATCCACCTATGTTACTATTTGAAAGTTTTCAATAGATCTTTGGTTTTTGGACTACATATTCTAATTGTATCCTATGTATGGTTATAATACCCTAGCCCCATATCTATTCCTATCATTATTTTTCTTTTATACTAAATTCCCTTGCCTGAACAGATCTAATTGTATTGGGAACCATACAAATCTATAGGCATTTGTTTTTAACCATGAAGATGACAAAATGGTACAATATGCTTCTTGACATCACAGCTTCTATCCTATCATAAATTCTATCCTGTTGCAATTGGGTTCCAACAGCACACACAAGTACATAAATGATGCATAATAACTATGTGCATAATAATGATTTTGTAATCTGTTTTGGCTTTTTCCATATATCAGTGCTCCTAAAGATTCTAATTTATTAAAAATATTCTATTCATTATATTATTCATTTACATCAAAGTCAGAGTTTTACTACATAGTATTTTAGAAAGCTGTCTCATACCAACTGGATTTCTAACGTTTCAGCTAGGTTTTATTCTAACTTGACATGAAGGTACTAATAACCAAGCTAAATATTTTCTAAATATAAAGCATGCATTCTACAATTGAGCCAATTCTCCAATATTTTTATTTGGCAACACCAGAATAACATCCACATCAGCCTTACCAGGTCCTTGGGAAGGACTTATTAGATGGATAAAAATGTCAAATTCAGTCTGAACATCTGGGTGTGTGATGAACCATAATATGGATAATCTCAAGCTTTATAGAAACTCAAAATCCAGTCATTGACAAACACTGATGTTACCTAGTTTGGTAATGAAATATCTGCAAGAAAACCATCCAGCTCAGAGAGCACTAAGGACATCATGGTTCAATCGTGAGCTACAAATATTATCTTCTATCAGAAAACTGTATTTTAACATAGAAATAGCAGTGTAATTTGGTCTACACATACAGTAGCAATAAAAAGTGTAGAAAGACAAATACTAATGGAATTAAAATGTTGAATCACTAACCATAAAGAGCCATCATAGCAAGAAACATAAGCAAGTTAATATGCTCAATAGTGTAATTTCTTAATTTCTAGTGTGCATATTAGGGCTTTTAGCAAACACTCGGTTTAATATTTGAGTTATGCAGAGCTAAACTGTTAGTATGTAGTTGACTAGCCTATGCTTATCTCAGGTATTCTTTCTAAGTACTTTTGTTCTTCTAGCTTCAAACAAAGCAGAAAACTAGAAAGGTTATAATATGAAGCTTCATCAAGTAGTTCATTCTTCTTAGAACCATTAGAAGAAACATCATCCTATTGAAGGCGAAGACTATTCTTAATTTGACATGACTTGGTAACCATTCAATCACATTAAGATCATGATGAAAACTTGACAGCACAGCATCTGTGTTAGTGAATGAATTCTTTCCCCACCATGCCATATCAGAGATTTGGCTCAAATCACTTGCACTGCTAATCTTGAAAAGTTGGAAATAGATAAATAGATATCAAAAGATACAATAAATCCAAGCATTTATATATAATGCAATTCCACTGCTGTGGTGATCCTGCAATATTTTAAAGTACATCCAAATTGCTAATACTGAAAAGAAATGCCTTACTTCCTTTTATCTTCCCATTCTCAGTTCTTAAAAACAGTAAAAAGTGCTATGCATTATGTGACTGACTTGCTAAAGGCTAATCAAATACATGGGGTATTACTGTTGTGAGCAAGATCTACATTCTTAAATTATGAGATCATCTGTCACTGTCTATATTATGCCATTACAAATAGGATTATTTTTGTAATGCAATCCTTTAGGGGAAAATCTTCCTAACCTACTTCTCCTTCCTCTTGATAGCATTCCTTCTATTTATAGTTAAGTAATTTATATTAGCATTTTTCAACTTTAGCCATGCTGTCCAACATTATATGAAAGACGCTAAAGTGCAGGAAAGCTTGTTTGTGTCAATGACATGGTCTTTCAAGAATAACCAAACCATGCTGATCACTCATTACAAGGAATAATTAATAGAGAAATAATATGATCCCAAACCATGACTACAGAACACAGAAAAATGCTGACAACCAACATCAAAACAACATCCTAATAACAAGCTGAAAAAAGGAAAACAAAACTAAGCATAGCTAAATAAAAAAAACAACCATGGACATCTCACAGAGAAGACTGAATAGTGTTTCAGTGTTTGGAACAAGAGCTATCTTATGGAAGACAACATCAAAACTAGATTGAAAATTAATATAGTTATCATCTTCCAGTAGTAGAGTTAAATGTAATTGCTGCAAAGTGGCATTAATTTCTAAGGAAATACAAGCAATCGTATATTTCATTTTACTTTTTTTCATTTTACAAACATCATTATTATTGTCAGCCATGTTTGGAAGACTCATTTATTGAACATAATGGAAATGTTTATTTTCTGTCAAGAATAGTCTTAAGTATTTTTCTTCTCTTCCTCTTCTCTGTTTAACTCACTGATTGGATTCAGATATGGAAAAAATAATAAATTTATTTATTTATATTTATTTATAATTGGACTTGTATGACGCCCCCTCTCCAAAAGGACTTGAGGCGGCTCACAATTAAAATACAACAATAAATATTTAAAAAAGAATTAAACTAAGCAAGCCCAATCACTAAAATTAATAAAAATTAATTTAACACCCCCCCCCAAGAGGTCAGTCCAGCCCGGCCTGTTCAAATAGCCAGGTTTTCAAATCGCGGCAGAAAGAGCGGAGATCAGGAGCCAAATGGAGCTGCAAAGGTAGTTGGTTCCACAAGGTGGGAGCTGCAACAGAGTAGGCCCTTCCCAGAGGCACTGCCAGCCAACACTGTCTCGCAGATGGCACCCTGAGGAGTCCCCATCTGTGAATGCGCACAGGGAGATCGGTATTCGATATTGGCGGGAGACGCTCCCGCAAGTACCCCGGACCCAAGTCATGAAGGACTTCGAATGTTAATGCCAACACCTTGATCTCACCCGGAGGGCAACCGGCAACCAATGCAGCTCGCGCAGTAGGGGTGTAACATGGGAGTACTGGGAAACTCCCATCACAACCCACACAGCTGCATTCTGCACCAGCTGAAACCTTCAGATGGTATGCAAGGGCAGTCCTAAGTAGAAAGCATTGCAGTAGTTGAGTCGGGACGTGACAAGTGCATGAGTGATCGTGCGAAGGGCATCTCGGTCCAGATATGATCCAGATATGGTCCAGATAAAATATGTATTCATGTGTTCTGATTTTTTTATTTTTTTTCTAGAATTAAAAGATTTTTAATCAGGAAAAATAATTTGCTTTGTACTGTGTTCATAATCTTAGAAGTGTGAATGCCTTGTTTTTATTTGAAGTGAGAGATAAGCAGATGTCTGAAACCAGAAAATAAGTTATTATGGTTGGAAAAATTGTGTTTTATATTATATGTACAAGTACTGATATATCCTGAAACTTTTGTGTCTGTTTTGTAAGGCAACTGAATGCCATAGGAACTAACTCAATGAAATACCATATGTTAAATATTAAATTGGCTAGGCACTGAATGTGCAAATTTCAGTTGATTTGCTGAGCCTGATTGAAGCCTGCAATCTTATTTCTGACTAATTGGGAAAGAATCCATAAACTAGTGAAAGAAGACAAGACAATATTGCATAAAGGCTAAAGAAACGTGGAAAGGTGTTTAACCTGCTTCTTTTAAAAATAGTTTAATATCCTGTTCACGTTTGTATTTGAGCTGCAGGTGAACCCATGAAATAATATTCAGTGGGTTATGTTAGATATACTTCATGTGTCAGCATAAGGTCAGCTAATTATCTCTGATTGTCTATGGTGTATAATTTGGGCTCACCAAAATGCTGAGAGGAGAAACATTGTTGCCATAAAGAATTCAATAATAGATTATCCACTATACATTTCTATAATCTTGACTGGAAAAGGAGTAAGCCAGAAAATAACTAACAGTTTGAAAAGGTTGTCAACCACATCCCCACTCTTGTAATGAAATTGGAGGGAAGGCAACATGAATTTAGTAAAAAAACATTTTTTTTAAACAAGGGAACAGAAGGGGCAGTACTAACTTTATAATCATATGAAGTAAAGCTGAAATTAATAACTTTCTCCCAAAAAACTACATCTTGCTAATTAAGTACTCACATTTCTATGACAAATATAACTAAAAGAAATGTATTTCTGAATGGAGGGTGCTTCTACGGCTGTTCAGTTTCCTTAGCAGAAGTAAGGCCACTCAGACCTCCTTAATGAATGCATTTCCTCTGTTCACAATAGTTACAAACTGTATGATATTGCAAGTGCTGTTTCCTACTGTTCGTGACAAAGTATTAAGATTATTTAATATATTTTTTTAAAAAAATCCCCTTTATGCACAACACATCCCAAAATGTGCTGCTGGTTCTTCCCTGTCTCAGAAGTATGGTTACTTTTGGCATGCCAATGAGGAACTTACTGAGCTAATCTATAAGCTACTATCAATCAGCTATTTCTTTGCCTTTCTTCTTAAGATATGAAATAACAAGCTATTTAACAGTTAATCATTAGGTCTTCAATGCTAACATGAATGCTGTGGATCTTGTAATGGCAAGTTGTGAAACTATTCCTCAACTCCCCTCCCTGTTCCTCTTTCACTACAAATTAAAGCTATTCAAACTGCAAGTAGCTGCTTTACCAAACTTTTTAAAAACCTGCATGTTTAAGAGAAATTTAGAGTGGAAGTCCGATAATAATTGTGGAAATATTTTCCTGAAGTAGTGGGTGAAGCTGTGAATGTGTGAAGAAGTGTCCATCAGGAAAATTAGATTTCAGTTTTATTGTGGCTTGCCAACAATCAGGTGGGGATTGTGATGATTCTGTTGCCTGACTGGAGTAATCTTTAATAGACAGCAACATCATTCATTAGTGGCAGTTGGGAAAGATTTGTGATTTCTTAGAAGGGATTGCCCAGAATGTGGTTAAGTTTGGGGTTTTCAGATGCAACAAAAATGTTATTGGTTATGAAGCAAATTACTACAGTGTCAGGTGAGTATGTGTAATAAGATTTTATGCCTTATTTAGTTGAGCAGGAATGAATAGTCCTTCTCAACTAAATAAGGCGTAAAATCTTATTAGCTGGGATTGCACTGAGTATGCATAAAATAATAGCTTTATCTGGGTCAGATTTATTAGATTATTTACCACAGACAAACAGGACCAGATGAGCTAATTCTACCTTACCGTAAAGTTACATAATATCATATTGCAGGTCTGAAAGTACAATTCTTCCACTGTCATCTTTTTCAGGGCCAAAAAACTTATGGAGTGTCCCTTTTGAGTGTTTTCCTTTTCCACTATGCAGCTGTGGGCTATGGTCCCTCTTATCTCATTATTTCCTAGGCAGCACCTCTTTGTTAGGCTTTCCAAGATCATTTACTCATACCACTACAACCTAATTTTGCTACCAGGATTTTGGGTACATCAACAGCTTTGACTCAAAGATCAGTGGATTACGTTACTGTAGGGATAATTCTGGCATACATTGTAGTCTTGTTTCTAGTAGTATGCCTAAGGTATATAATCGTGGGTCTGGGGTTGGATTTTCCTTAGGATTACTATTAGATAATTTCAATAATTTTTTACTTGGAAGAAACTTTCTGAAACTGTATTATTGTATTATTATTGTATTGTATTATTGGTATTTACATACAGTTTACTAGATGACTTTTGATTATTAGACATTGGATTATTTTGTTACTATTGATTATTAGATCCTTCCAGAGGATCTAGAATAGGTAAATGTAATATACCAAGTAATGCAACCTTCTCTAATTGATGAGTTGAAAGTCTACCCATTCATGCTATATCCAAGAATTTTTCCATTTTTATTTTTATTTTTTGTATAGCACCACACACTGACCATAGTGTGGCACCAGAATGGCTAAGTATTTCCACATCTGTTCAATTTATTTGAAAGTCTTTATATTTTCTTAATTTTCCTAGTTTCTCATTAATCTTTATAGAATAATAACTGTTTCTTATGTATTTTTTAAAAATCTGTTGATGTCTCTGGCTTAGTATAAGTTTATCAGTTTCTAATTGGAAGTCACACAGGATCTTAACTTCTTTGTCTTTGGCCACTTTCTTGATATAGTGAGAAAGTTCTTTATCACTGGTAAGTTCATTCATTGGTGGTTTTCCATCCCAAAATTAATTAGAAGCTGTTTAGATTCTGAGCCTATACAAAAAGAAATGTTACATAAGTAACTTTGGTCATATCAACAGTGTGTCCCACTTTAATCATATTTTGAACATTCACATTTGAGTTCAATGTATCTGGGGGTGGGGAATGAACTACATTTCCTGTTCCAATATAGCTGAAATAATGTCTGTCACTGTTGAAATGTCTGGATAGTAAATTGGGCTAGTAATGCTTACGGCTAATAGCAGAAGCTCTGAACTAGAAATCTACATTTCAAAACTTAGCTCAGCCATGAATAAACTGCTGGGTGGCTTTAGGCAAGGTACTACTCTCTTTTGTCAGCCTCAACTATAATGGAGCTTTTGGGGCTAAAAGCCAAGAAACTAAATCAATAAATAAAATGGGGATTATGATTAGTATGAGCCAAAATGAAGTAGGGATGCTATCACAGTTTTGTTCTTAGAGCAAAGTAGTATTTCATCTTGTTTTGGACAGGGAAAATCAAACTGTGGCAAAGAATTGGAAGCATGACACATACATCTGTCTCACCATGATAACTATTCTGAATGAGCATATCTTACTCTGTTCTCATTTTGAATTGGCTTTGTGCTATCCAGAGATGAATAAAGAAAGGAACCCCTTAGAAAAGAAAGGGAAAAGAGAAAGATGGGAGACTGATTCTCCATACCTATTTAAGTAGTGAGGCAGATAGCAATCAGGAATATATAATGTTTATGGAAATGTTAAAATTAAGATGAGAGGTGGGGTTGTATTTCCTTTAGCGTTATAGATAGACATCAGTTGTATGCATCATGGGAAAATATTATTTAGATAGCATAGCTTAGAAGGAAGATGAAAGAGTGACAGGTATCAATCATTTGTATGTTGTCAAGAATCTAAGGCAAAAACCACTTCGGCATATAAAAGAAGATTTCACAGCCTTCTCTCACAGACACAGTTTGAAGAATTAGAGAACAACTGAAGTAGGTAGCAAACAAATATATCCATGGAACAGAGAGATGAAGAAAAAAGAAATGATACAGGGAATTTTGCAACACGGGACTGAAAAGGTCTTGGTAAAAATCAATGTACCTGAAAAAAGTATATATCCAAAACCAAATTAAAATGCTTAGTAAGTTCATTCAAGTTTTATACATGTGTAACATTTCTTTCAATAAAAGTGTTAATCAACTTCTTACCTTTTAATTAAATCAAACAGAGAAGTCTAAAATGTTTAGTTAAAAACTCAGTATATATTAATCCAGAGTTGGTTGTGTTAATCCAGAATTGTTTGGTTCATTTCATAATTTGGAATGAATTGTTCAGTTTCTCTTCTTTCAGATCAGAATATGTGACATTCTTTTATAACTATAATTATATCTATACCAAAAGAGATCACTTTTTTATTATTTTAGGGTTTGCGCAGCCTTGTTGTCCTTTCACCAGATTGTGTCAATCACTATATTTGGAAGGCAGGAATGGATCATGTTGCCTAAAACTGCCGTCCCCTTGTTATAAATGACCATGTTTGCCTGCTTCACTTCCAAACCACACAGTAAAGTTACTTACATTCCTTATTTATTTAAATTTATTTATTTTATTTAAAACATTTAGTTGCCTATCTCTTATTGAATTCTAGGCTCCTTCCAACCAACACTTAAAACAGCATCAATATACATAGTATATACATAGTATATTATACATATACATATACACAGACACATAGACACACAGACATATACATGCATGCATACATACATACATACATACATACATACATACATACATACACTAAAATTACAAACTTTAAAATCTGGCACTAAAGGTGAACTTTTACATCCAGTCCCTCACTAATTTTTTTTATTAGTCTGACTCTGTCCACGAGCCTGGGGCAAAAGCCAAGTTTTAGGTGCTTTTCTGATGGCTAGGAGTATGGGGACCAGATAAAGAGCAGTTGATCTTGGTACTGTCAAGCTCTCTACTCAGCCAGTTTTCTGCTTTAAATTCTATGCAGCAAACAAACTGTCCTTAACCATCATTCCACTGCTTCACCATTGGTGGGGATGTAAATGAGACTATGCTATTATTTAACTATTGTGCAATCCATTTCATTTGTTGTTCCACCATTGCCCCTACCAACAGTCCACACTCTTCCAACCTTAGGGTCTCCCAATTTTCAGAACAATTTGAGAATCCATTGCTGGTTCTGCATTGCTTCAGTATGTCTACACACCTCCACACACAAAATGCACCTAAATACAAAATACACTTGATCAAAGATTTTTCCTTTGTGCAGGATATTTCCAATTGGTTGGCTTTTCAAAAATCTTTCCATGCACAATCTCTTATCCATAATTCTTTTTTTCTCACTTTGCTAATATTTCTTATCCCTTTTCTAACATTACTTTACATACACTAATGTATGTCTAGAATTTGTGGTTAGCTATGTAACATTACACTTATGTATATGAAAATTCATACAACCAGAAATACATTTTGTCATATGCTTTCAGACTATGCTTTTTCTGGTTTTCCAACATTCTACCTTGCATCAAGTGGAATTTTGTCCTAAAATCCATCGGACATTTTAAGCAAATAAAACGATTTATATAAGAACATCAGAACCATGCATGAACGTTTTCTGTTGTGAACTTCTTTTTAAGTTTTTGGCAGTGCAGATTATTAACTTAAAAAAAAATCAGTTTGCTATATGTTTTCTCTTCATCTGCTACAGGGAACATTTTAGATTATACCTTTGCAATTAGCATCTAAATTTTAAGAGTAACGAATGGTTTTGTTTTTGTTTTGTATTCAGGTTTTCTTTCTTTTTAATGAGCATTTCCTTTTTGCTCAAGGATAACATCATCTTTACCTCTAGAACTGTCTATATAAATGGATTATTTTTTAAAAAGAAATAATGCTAGGTGTACTGGACTAGTTAAAATAAAAGTGCAGTCATAGTATTAATATTAACATTGTATAATTTTTTACATATTTTTTTTTAATTTTTTATCTTTTTGAAACATCTCATTAAGTGAACAATGTGGTTCCAGGTTTTCACATTTCAATACAAACATAACCATGATTACATACTCAGATTTCATATACAGATTCATATCATATTATTACTTATTACATTTCTCTTTAAATATTATCATCATTATTTAACAGTTATCCATATTCTTATTGAATTTCTATAATTATACACATTTTCTTACATCCATCACATTTGCAATTTTTCCACATACAATTATTCCATTCAGAGGTTTTCCCCTTTTATTATCAATCCAAGCTTGCCATCCGTTTACTTTTATTTTCCCCATTTTACTCTCTTTAATCCATTATATAAATTTATAACAATATAGCCATAATAGTCCCTTAGCTACTATTAATTAGGCATATATATATGTGTGTGTGTGTGTATATATATAAAATCAGATTCCACATGGTATTCCCTTTACTTTATTATATTCAAATCACATATTTATTACAAAAAACAATTACATACTAACTTTTTCCATTTTTTTTAATTACATTTATATGCCGCCCTTCTCCGAAGACTCAGGGTGGCTTACAATTTTTGGGATGCAACCCAGTGTGCTCAGCAATAGCCTTCATTCCATTGTATATGCCTGCTTATTACTAAGCGGCATTTTTACAAGGTCAGCTAATTGCCCCCAACAATCTTGGGTCCTCAATTTACCTACCCCGAGAGGATGGAAGGCTGAGTCAACCTTGAGCCTGGTGGGATTCGAGCCTACAGTAATTGTAGGCAGCTGGATCTTAAGAGCAGGCATTTAACAGCCTGAGCTACCAAGGCTCTTGAATTTTAATCTATTCAATAATTTTTAAAAACTACTAATAATTTATCCATTTCAAATCTTATACTCCCATTTTGCTTTTTTCATCACATTATTTAAAAAATTAATTAATATTCTTTTGGTATATTCTCATTTTCATATCTATTTCCAATTAAATTTGTATCTATTTTATCAATAATTCTTTATGTAACATCAATTCTAATATTTCTTGTATCTATGTTCTTAAAAACTATAATACATTCCCAAGCAGAATCTCTTTTCCTAATCACCTACTACCCATCGTCTCTAATCCTCTGAACTATATAATTTCTTCTTATTTTAGCTTGCTCTCTCTTTTCTATCATTTTTTGGTCCTTTCTCTTCATTTCCCTTCTTTTCCCTATTATTTCCCTTAGACTAATACTCCAGCTGTTTACTTTGTCACCCTCCTTTTCTGATCCTTCCTCTGCAATTCCTCCTTTTGTTGTTTCCTCTTCCTTTGCTTAACTTTCCAAATAATTCCTCCTTAGTTTATCACATCAAACCTTTGTATTTTAATTTTAACTCCTTTTTTGTCCTGTCTTAATGTTTGTTGCTCCACTTGTTCTTTAATACTGTTTTCTTCTTTGTTTAACTCCTCCCCCTCTGGCTCTCTTTGTTCTATTTTAATTTGCCTCACCATTTCCACTTTTTGTAGCATTATACTCCATAGTTTTGAGCTTCCTTTCATCATTTCCTTCACACTTTGCAATCCCAACCTTATTTCCGTAAATAGTCCTCTCATCTTGTAGCCTTTTTCTTCTTCTTTCTTGATATTTATATCCAATCCAAATATCCAGTAGTTTGTTTCAACTAGCGTCTTTTAAAATGTTTTTTTAGAGTCAATGTCTATAAGTCTTTATATCTCAGTTCTATTCAATTTGCTTCTTTTCAAACTCCTTTTCAAAGCCAACAGTCAATTCTGGGGTAAAGTCTTCATATATCTCTTACTATGATATTTTAACATCCCATTTTTCAGGGGGTTTGTTGCAATAAAATTCCTCTTATTTCATTTCACATTCCAGGCTTAAATAGACCAAGCCCTTTCAAAAAGTCATTAAAATTTTCCTTTACCATTAGGTGGCATTCTTTATTCAATTCCACATTCACCTTTTGCTTTTTCCTTTTTTAACTTTTTATTAATTCCACTAATTCCCAATTATTAGCTATTATTCCTTTTTGGTACAGTCAAATTCAGTATTTAAATGCCTATTTTAGTGCCAAAATCCAAATAATTATCTAATTCAATTTCAAAGTTTGTTATAGTTAAACATTTTTTTAAAGATTTGCCCCACATCCAGTTTAATTCTTTTCAAATCCAAAATCAATTTTCTTAATTATCCAAATTCCCTCTCACTCTTCAGTCACCGTTTCTACAATCTTTAATACCAATTCTTCTCTTCATTAAAAGGTAATCCTGGGGTTACCTTTTAATGTCTAAATATTTCACCTAGTCCAAACACTGTCCACAGCTTCACTACTCCAGCACAATCTTATTTCCTAGTCAGCCTTCCATCTTTAGGGTGGCCATTTTAGACCACCACTACAGCCAGCCTTCGGAGGGAGTATATCTAGCCAGAGAGGGGAGATGCAGCTCCCTCAACCTGACAGGTGGTTTCCCCCTTTTTCACTACCCCTCCAAAATGGCTCTGGCCCCGTTTGGAGCCCTCCAACTGGTACAGCATGGATCGAAGACGTGCACAATCGTGGACTCTGATCCGTCTTCGACGGAAGTGTTACTGGAAGTCCACATTATATAATTGATAGTAGGTGGGTACTTGTCAGATTCAAGCCAAGTGATAAGACAGTGAGATCCAAACAACTTGAGCAAACAACTTAAAGAATTGTTCTTGCATATTTAAGACAAGAAATACCCAACAGAACCCCACCTCTTCAGCACAGGTAGGATATGCTGATATTGTAGCATTCAGAATGGATAAAGGAGTCTTGAATCTTCTGAACCACCATACTAGCCTTCAGCAATAAGATGTAGGCAAAGGATAAAATAATAATTAAAAAAATCAGGATAAAATAATAATAATAAATAAATAAATTAGCTACTAATAGCACATCCCTGCGGTGATGTTTTTGGAAAATATTTGTAGATTACACTAGCCTCAAAATTATCTAAGTCCATCTATGTGTAACATATTTTCTCTTTGCAGCAGTATTCAATGCCTTAACACTGCAGGAATCTCTTCTACAGGCAAAACGAATAATGATTTTATACTGTGCCACTTCTTCTGCAGACATTCTTATGCTCATAGGAGGGAATCACATATAATTTTTAATTTCCAAAATGAGGCAAATAGCTACACACTATGCAATAAAACAATCAAGTTTTTATCCTGATGTCCTGATTGTTTATTTTAAGACAGTTAATAAGTAAAAAGTCCTAGAATGGTTGATTTTTGCTCTTCTATAGAGACCAGAGGATTGGGAAATTTGTAATTTTTAACATTATTTTTGTTTGTGTGTGTGTCTTTGTTGTGTGTACATTGGGGTGCTTATGCATTGACCCACTTTATGCAGACCTATGTTATTGGTAGAGGAAGAAAAAGAATCCTCCAAATGCCCACCACTTTTAATTCCCTACAGAGAAACCTAATCTCCTTTAATTGTCCCCCCCCTCAATTCTAGCAATTCATTCTTCCTTAATACAGCTCTTGCTTGCCATGTCCTCCTTAGCAACCCAGAATCATCTTTGCTAATAGTTTAACTGGATGATGTCCAAATCCTTCCAGTCATTGACAATCTACTAGCCATAAGCTTTGCATGTAAAAGTAGAGGGGAAAAATAATTCACACTTCTTCTAAACCAGACTGTTCCAAATGAATGCCTGTATTTTTGCTATAGCATGCTCTGAAAACTACTTTTTAAAGGAAACTTTGGTTGTGCTGTGTTGGCACATTTGGTTCATCTTCTTTTTTAGGAGGGGGAGCAATGTGTTCCTCATTTTCATTTTATGTGTATTTGTTTGAAAATGGACTGTTTTGTATAATATGATAAAATGTAATTGATTAAAAAGGCATACATTGTGGAAGTAAAGTTGGAAGAGAGTTTTTTAAGCAATAAGGTTTGTTACTAAAGCAAAAAAGAAATAATTGCTTACAGGAATACAGTATGTGTGTGTATGTGTGTGCATGTGTGCGAGCGCTCAATTTGTCCACATTCTGTGGAGACGATACTTATAGTTATGCAAGTCCTCTAAAACTTGAGCATCTGAAGGCTTTCTTCACAAAACAGTACTACAACAAAGACTGCACAATGTCCCTACTGGCATAGAACATTTGCAAACAAGATGAAGAGTATGTTAGGTTATATTTCATTGTCATTTTCTAATAATATACAAGTTATGGCTTTGCCATTTTGCCTATCATACTGAGAGGTTGCTTTTCAATAATGACATTACATGTTATGCTTATCATACAATTAGTTGACATAACATGCTACTGTTTTAAAACATTCAATCACTCTAGATAGGATGATTATACCTTATACGGTCTTGTTTTTCTTGCAATCTGTCTAATATTGTGTACATTTCCTGTGTGCAAACAATTACTAATATTATATTTATGCTGTCTTTCTTTCTGGAGTATATTCTGTGATCCCCAATTAATGTTCTTATAAAACAGTTAGTAGATAATTAATAAAAGTTTAACTAAAAAGCTTCTGAAGATTTGATAGCTTTATAAATGCTATGGCCTTCACCATCAAATTAAGCAATGTGGAAAAATAATTTGGATAAGAATTAGATGAATAGATTTTAATGTTCATATGCTTGCAGGTTTCATTCATTTTGCAGTTCTAATCTTGACCACCGCTTGTTAGTGTTATAACATAGAAAGTATGAATTGTTTTATTAATGTATTGTGTTCACAGCTTTACCTACACCAGTACATAAGCATATCTTTGATACATCTTTCATGCCACTAGAGCAGAACTTTGGAGCAAAAGTTCAAGGATCTTCTCTATTAATCATGTCCTATGCTTGATATACCCAGGCTAATTCTTGCCAAGCAATGCATTCTTATGAGTCTTGCCCAGCAAATATGTCCAACTCACTGTTGCTTAGATTTTAATCTCATGCCTTTTTTTTTGAAGATAGGGAAAATCAATATTTTTCTTTTCTGATCCTTTGATATCAGCCTCGTCCTTTGTGATTTGGATTTTATGGTGTTTATTATATAACAGATTTTTAAATTTTGTAAGCCTCTTGGATTCACATGTCTGATTTGGGCAGCTACAGAAATTTATTAAATAAATAAATAAATAAATAAATAAATAAATAAATAAATAAATAAATATTTCTCAGATATTATATGAATACTGTCCAAAATGACAACTAAAGCTCCTTTAATACTTTCAGATTCATCTGACCCATCTTTAAGATTTAAAAAGGTTCCTGACAGTCAGGTATTTGATAATGATTATCTATGGAGATTCTCAGTGATCCAGATCATATTTTGTCCCAAACACACTTTTTCAAAAGGCAACTGGACTTTGCCTTTTGAAAAAATAGCTCTGGGCTTAATCATGCTTAACTAATATTGCTTAACTGATATTGACTTTCCCTCATTGTACCAATTGTGCTGTTGAGGTCCTCTTGGAATGTAATGTGTCTTTACAATAAGGACAAAAGCAAAATAGGAGTTAGAACATCTGCTCTTCTTCATCCACTCTCTTACCATCCTGATAACTTTACTAAGAAGCAGACACTTTCTCTTTCTTGAGGTTTTCATGTGTACTCTCTAATTTTCTTTTCTGCAATATCTTGAAACCCAATGAGACATGATAGCTTCCTGCTGAGATTCCCATTACTTTTATCTCTTCAAACAGATCCTTCCTTCTTGGGAACCTCTTGCCCCTCCTTTAACCTTGTGAAAAATACAACTGACAATAACATCCAGAAGCAGTCTTGGCTGAATTGATTTTCCAATAAATATTTGGGTAGATGATATGTGGCCTATTATTACATATATTTATTCCTTGAACATTGCATAAATTCTGGCAAATCTTCTACAAACTCAGGAAAATCAATCTATACCACACATGCCCATACACATACCTCTAGACTTTATTCTTCATATTCTGTGAAAATGCTAAAAGCCTTGGTTATATAAACCAAACTATTCCTTTTTGTATTTGAATGTTCAAGATTGGGTGCTTCCACATCTGTGCAGAGGTTCCAATCCCAGTCCAAGGACTTGGAATCATACTATATTCTAGGTCTACTTCTTACTCTCTCATAAAATTCAGATTGAAATCTTTTAGGTTTGGAAGTTGTTACAACAACTTGTGTAAAGACTCCTAATGCATCTGTGTGCGCTATTGAATTGTCTCAGAAATGTATCTTGATTCTTAATGAATGTATCTTTTCTTTTATGTATACTGAGAGTATTTAAACCAAGACAAATTCCTTGTGTGTCCAGTCAAACTTGGCCAATAAAGTATTCTATTCTATTCTATCAGGACTGAATGGCAAAAACCCCAGCATAGAAACCCTTACAGTTAAACAGTTTAATGTTGTCTTTATTCATATTATTTCAAAATAGAACACTATTAGTTCTATTTTTTTTCGACCATGCACAGTTAACTATGCAAATTTCATTCAGCTAAGGTACACAAATAGATCCTACCTCCCTTCTGTTTCTGACTCCAGGAGATACCAGAATGTAGCAAATTAATT
Source organism: Naja naja (assembly GCA_009733165.1). Lineage (NCBI taxonomy): Eukaryota > Metazoa > Chordata > Lepidosauria > Squamata > Elapidae > Naja > Naja naja. The sequence goes on from CM019151.1 coordinate 38,548,675, forward strand.
TATGGTCCAATTTGCTCTGCTCCACAGAAATTATCTTCCTGCCAGCAATATATGCCTTTGGTACTATGTCTCTATGCCTAGCGGAGTTTCAAGGGAGAAAAGGTTCCAAAGGCATGATTAAAAGTAATTAAGGAAAGGATTTTGTTAGCACATAATTGTTTATTTGTTTATTTAATTTATAACCCACTTTTATTATTTTTATAAACAACTCAAGATGCTGAGCATATCTAATACTCCTTCCTCCTTCTATTTCCTCCACAATAACAACCCTGGGAAATGCATTGGGCTGAGAGATAGTGGCTGAACCAAAGTCATTCAGCCAGCTTTCATGCCTAAGGCAGAACTAGAACTCCACTATTTTCTACTTCTAGCTTAGTGCCTTAACCACTAGTTCAAATTGGCTTTCAATTTGGAAACTCTTGTGGCTCGTATAATGCTGGCCATCTTTTCCCTTGGAATAGACTCATCTTCCATTATCTTCTACCACCCAGAACCTTGCATCTGAATCTGAGTCCAAATCTGCATAAATGCAACTTCGGTTGTCTGTCATTCTATCATAGGCAACTCCTCTCTTGATATGAGTTCTACATCAGAAAAATGTATCACATGATAATCCAAATCTTTTTGCTTCCAGTTCTTTTCTCTCTCTCTCTCCTTGGAGCACATTCTTCAGTTGAATGGAATTAAAAAAGTGTCAGAGAGTGAAATTCAATGCTATGATTCTTTAACACGTTATGCTCTACTGACTACAATGGGGCAGTAGGATGTAGGTAGAGGGTTAAGGGTTTACTCTCTGACACCTCTTTGTGTAGTGTAGTGAATGTTCTTTATCTGAAAAATTTCTAAACTAAGTAATTTTCTTTGACTTTTTTTCCAGGCATACGTACAAAAGACATGCTTTTTGGATAGGATATAAATACTTGGGTGCTAGATTTTTCTATCTGTGTAATGTATTTTTATAAATGCATTTATATTCTATCATGCTGGTATATAATTATAAAAATTCCTTCATTAGAATTCCTCAGATCAATTTTCCCTCTTAGAAGCACTCATATGCATACACCAAATGGCAATTCAGCTATGATTCATCCTCTAGTAGAAGTTGTCCAAAGTTTCTTCATTCTCCCTAGTAGTATTTTAATCATTTTCATTGCTGTTTTTCCCCAGGGTGGATCAACTGATTCCCTGTGCATCACTTGATAATGATATTTGTTAATGGTCTTATAGACCTTTGGAAACTCTTGAGCAGCTTTTGATCTAAATCTTAGAAATCTGGATAATGTCTGCTATTGTTCTTGTCCTAGCTATCATATATGAAGTAACACAGTCAACCCATCATATTGTGCTCTATGTCAATGCATTCCTTTTATTATGGCAAATATGTGATTAGAAGTTTATTCAATTATACACTATTTTTGAAACATTTTTTATGGTGACACTAATAAGTTATTTCAGTGATTGGCTTAAACAACTTCCCTTTTGAATGAGTTTGGTTGCTATGCTTACACACCAAGAAAGACTGGAAGCATAAACATGTAATAAATACATAAATAAAGTTATAATAATTTCATAGGAGAGATCCTTGATCAAAGCATTGCAGAACTGCCACTTTGTGTTGCAAAGCAACATCCCATCCCACTTCTACAGGACCAAGTAGAGTAGCTTTCCAGTTTTCTTTTAAGAGGATATATATGCTGTTGTCAATCTTACCAATGAAAAATACCCAATCAAAACAGGCTGGCAGCATTTCAATGTCTTATAGAGCCAGAGGACTTTGTGTTTGTGAGGCAGATGAAGTGTGATGTGCACAAGTATAATGAGTATAAATATCTGACAAAAGATTTATTCAGCTGCTAAAAAAAAATCAATGTAATGAAATCCTACAGGATAGAGGAAAATACAGAATACAGTAGATCATTAATTTGTTGTTGTACTACAAGGTTGGCTCTTATATAGAATGCATGAAGAATTTAATCTTCTGCCCCTGGTGGAGACTGACTCTGAGGAAGAGGAGGAACAGCCGACAGGGAGTGGAAGTGTGGCTCCAGAGGTGTTGGAGGAGGCTAGGGAAGGGCAGAGGCTGGCTGAGCAGTCAGAGGAGGACCCAGGCCCATCCCCTATCCATCCTAGGGAGCATAGGGAGGAGAGGATCAGGGTAAAACATGGTCTACTCAGGAGGAGAGGGTCATGATCTTCTTCATGGGTTGCAGGTGTAAGATTTGCATAAGAGTTTGGCCCTGCGTGCTAACAGATGCTAGAGACAATTAGTGTTTTAGTTCTAAAGAAGGTTTATCTTGGTTGGCATTCTTCCAACAGATTGTCCCTGGTTATCTTCCTGAAGCTGGCAATTATCTATCCTGGTCTGTCGAGAAACTTTATTCAATACGGTTTGTTTTTGGCTTTTCCTTCGTTATCAGCTCTTTAAATGTGAACTGTGTTTTTTGCCTTTGAAATGTTATTTTGACTGCTACACTGTGAACAATTAAACAGTGAAGCCAAGTTGAAGGCATTAAAGGACTTTTAGTTACATTTTGGATTTTGTTCTATTTCTGAGCTACTCTGGGTCATCACATCTTCACACATTCCAATCTATCCTGATCTGATATGTTAAATGCCAGTTATTTTATACTTCCCTGAAAATTGTGTGTCATTGTGCTGTTGCTCAAAAATATATTAGGATTTATTTACAATTGCCTACTTTGAACTAAAAATACATGAATTCATGTTTTGATATGATACATCTATAGAAAAAAAATATTGAATTCTGTATTTAGAAGTAAATCTCCCCATGGAATATTATTGTATTTAATAATTTCCATTTGATATAGAAAACAATACGGGCTGCTTAGTTTTTGTGGACTTAACATACTCATCCAAATATGTTTTTCTTATCTGATTTGGAGATCTTTTATTGAAAATCATAGCATCCTCTCTCTACTGCCAAAACGAAGTGTTTAATCATTTTAGTGCAGTGATCCAGAAGTTTAATATTTTGTTCTAATTAAGATATAACAAAAGCAGACACATTCATTTCATTACTAGAATATATATGGTAATACCAACAGGTAACCAAGTTATCATAGAATTCACACTGCTGCAGTTATAGTCAGAATTTATGTCTCTTTAATTTTGTTAAAGCTAAGCTAATTAGCAGAAAATAGGACTGAAATTGCAAGACCCATTCTTAATAAATGTATGTTGAGATATATTCTCTTTGAAAATGTTTTAGTTGTACATTTACATTTAGCAGATCTGTGACACATGAAAATATTACTGTGCTATTATGATAGGTGATATTGCATGATGGCATCAGTCAAAAGATGTGAAAGTCCCACCAAAAGTTTGTTTTCTCTTCAGATTGTATACTTTTTTGATGTCCATGGAGCTTCTCAGTCATAGTTGACCCAAAGGTGCTTTTTTCAAGAAGCAACTGCACTTTCTGGTTTTTCTTTGAAGATGTTTTGTTTCACATCCAAGAAGCTTCTTTAGCTCTGACTGGATGGTGGGGAATGGAAGATTTTATTTCCTATACTTTTTGACTTTTAATTTAAAAGTCTCTTTAGAAATAAGTAGTTTTTTTACAAAAGTTATATTTTGTTTCCTTTATCCTTATTTCTAAAAATGATTTTATTGTTATGATTTTTAATCCCAATTTTATTTTACCATTTATTCTGTTTTATCTATGTCTTCTGTTCAATGATGCTACTATCTGTGTTTCTAAATTCTGTTGTTCCAAAGTACTTGTTTAATTACTTACTATATTTTGCTTTATTTCCCTAGTTCCAGCCCTTTATATCACTTGGACTGTCTAGTTTACATTTAGCTGTCCCTAGATTACCCTATCCTACTGAACAGACATCATTGCAGTCTGCTGATAATTATGTGCTGTTGATGAAACTTTGCTTTCTGACTATTCCAGCAAGCTGCAAGTGTTGTTCTGAGATGTTCCAATATCAGGTGGCTGCCATTCTGATCCACCTTTCATTGGGAATTCAGTGCTCAATTGTTCAAAGTATCAAAGAAATATGGACCTGATCCATACTTGGATCAGGTCTGGTTAGCCATTGCTTAGCAGTAAGTGCTAAATTCCTGGACCACTAGATTTCTCCCAAAGCTATCCTTGACACATCCATGACAGCCATTTTCTATTTCTTCCAGCTATTCCATTGTCTCTCATGACATTCTGCAACACTACTGAGTTCTCCAATGTTGCTGAATTTGTTTAGTTTTTCTATAGGGTTACCAAGTTGTAAGTTTCCTTTTTTCCCCTTTTTACTCTTCAATTTCCTTCTTTCTTCCTTCAGATATCTTAAACTGACACCACCATTCGTCATACTGTAGTTTTTAAAGGACTGATTTTCTCAAAGTGGTAAGGGTAGGATTCTCAAATGGAATAGGGTGAAAGAGGGCACAGCCATTTCAGTTGCTGTACAGTTTTCCTTTATTTCTGTCTATATTGTTGTGTTATTATTCAGCTGATAAGTCATAGCCAATTCTTTGCAACCCAATGGACCACAGCAAGCCAGGCTCCCTTGTTCTCCTGGAGTTTGCCACATTCGTGTTTATTGTGTCAATGACACAATCTAACCATTTCATCTTATCCCACTCCCTTCTCCTTTGGTCTTTGATCTTTCCCAACATTAGTGTCCTTTCCAATGAGTTTCTCTTTTCTCAATAGATGGCCAAAGTATTTGTGTTTCAGTTTCGGTGTTTGTCTTTCCAAATAATAGACAGGAATTTCCTTTAGGATTGTTGATTTGATCTCCTTGATGTTCAAAGGACTCTCAAGAATCTTCTCCAATCTCACAATTCTAAAGCATTAATTCTTTGGTGCCTAGCCTTTCTTATGATCCAAGTCTCACAACCGTACATTAATGGGAAAGCCATAACTTGTGACTATACAGACTTTTTCAGCAAGGTAATATTTCTGCTATTTAATATGCTGTCTAGATTTGGCATAGTTTTCTTCCCAAGAAGCAAGCATCTTTTAATTTCATGGCTGCAGTCACCATTTGCAGTGATCTTGGAGCCCCAGAAAATAAAATCATCATTGCTTCCATTTCTTCCCCTTGTATTGACCAGAAAGTAATGGCACTAGATGCCATGAGCTTTGGCTTTGTTTTGTTTTGTTTTTTTAATGTTGAGATTCAAGCCAACTTTTGCACTCTCTTCTTTCATCCTCATCAAGAGGTTCTTTAGTTCTTCACTTTTTGCCATGAGAGTACTATCATCTGCATATCTGAGGTTATTTAATATTTCTGCCGGCAATCTTCATTCTGGCTTGTGATTTATCCAGACTGACATTTTGCATGAATCTATCTACTATACATCTATTTCATTCAGGAATAATGAGATTAACAACATTTTCAAAGCAAGTTATGTTTACTGAAGTGATGTTTCTTTTGCAAGCACAACAATATTTCCATTGTCAATGAAGTAATTATATACATCCACTGTGCCTATCAAATAGAATCATTTATCTAAAATGATACTTAATATGTCAGTTATGGAAATAATATCAGAGCAGGACAGATTCACTAGTTCTCCAGCCGTTCTTGTTACTTTTACTTGTTTGAAAAGAAGACAGGTTGACTGATGACTTGGAATTAATTGAAGTGCAGTGACTGATAAGCATTAAAAGTACTGCTATGGTGCTATCTGAGATTTCAGTAGAGTGGATAATTTCTTTTCACTACTTTGAAAGAAGATTCAGCTTTTGTTCTTGCATTTTTAAAAATGTTTTAAAATAAAAATAATTTGCAGTTGTTCTTGTTGTTAATCTCACCATGGGGCTGCTCTAGGGAGCTACAACCACACACAAAAAAATGAAGAAATAAAAAAGAAATTTAAACAAACTGAAAAGAGCTATAATCAAGGAAAAAGAAAACAAAGAAAAAGAAAGCAAAGAAAATATATCAATATGATTAGTTTTAAAAAGGTGGATGAGTGGGGAGGCGAAAACAGGAGTAGTAGAATCTACTATCAATCTATTGGGTTCTCAGGCTGACCTGCAGAGCCATGTCCTTAGGGTCTTATGGAATTATAGGAGGTTGGGGAAAGATCTTACCCTGCCATGATGTTCCAAAGGGTAAGTGCTGTGGCAGAGAATACTCTTCTTCTGGATCTCAACAATTAGAGTTCTTTGACTAATGTGATCTGCGGTAGGCCACATCTCCTGGATTACATAGGAAGGCCTGGACTTAGCAGAACAATAAGGTTCATAAGTTAATCTGGATGTATGCCATTAAGGGCTTTAAAGGTCCTAACCAACATGTTGAAATGTACTCAGCAGCAGACTGGTAGCCAGTATAGTTTGCAACCAGCAGTGTAATATGAGCCATCCTAGGGGCTCCAAAGACTGCTCTTGCTGCCTTACTTTGCACCAACTGAAACTTCTGAGATCCAATTAAAGCTTCCAAATGGATTCAAGGGTAGAACACATTGCAGTAGTCCAGATGAAAGATGATTAGGGATTGAGTAACTGAATAGAGTCAAGATCAAGGAAATAAGTTCAGCTGGTGCATAAACCAAAGCTGTACAACAGCTCTCCTAGTCAACACCGTCTACCTATTGTTCAAGTCCAGAAGAACCCTAAGTTGTGAACTGGTTCTAAATGGAGAAGTGAAACCCCATTCAGGACCAGAAATGACAAAGCCCTAGGTCCTGAAGTCTGTGCACCCAAAGCCAATCAGTCGTACAAGGTTCAGTCTATTGTCCCCTATCCAGGACCCCATAGCCTTCAAGCATTGCAGGAAGACAGAGATAGCATCACTTGGGCCAACATTTGTAAAAATGTAGAGGTGAGTATCATCAGCATATTGATGATATCTCAACCCATGGTGACAACATCTCATATAGGAGAGTAAAGAGTATTGAGCCTTGTGAGATGTATAGGTTAATAGTTAATAGTATCAAAGCTTGCTGAAAGGTCAAGAAGAGTGAGATCCATCTCCATCTCGCTCCTGCCAGAGATTATCCACAACTCTATCCAATAACCAGACCTGAACACAGATTAAAGGGGTCTAGGTAATGCATTTCATCCAGGACTCTCTGGAGCTGCCAAGCAACTGCCTTTTCTACTACTTTCTCTAAAAGAGGGAAGATGGGAAAATGGATAAAAATTGTCCAGGCAGGTGGGGTTGAATGATGGTTTCTTAAAAAGGCCAAGGAATATCCCCTTTCACAGTGATAAATTTATTACTGCATGAACCCACCATCCTAATACCATCCTGGAGGCTTCACCAGACAGGAAGATCTAAAGGACAGGTTGCTCCATTAACAGTGCAGAGCACCCTGTCCACTTCTTTTTATATATATAGGTTTTTATTAAATTTCAAATTTTCAACATACAACATCATAGTTTCAACAACATCCTTGACATCTATACACATTTTTATCATAAATATCTTAATACATTGTATTTATATTTATCTAATATTAATTAATAACTTTAACTATAATCGTTATTTCTATATTCTTACATAATTTACAAATTTCCAATTTTATGTTCTTAAGGCTTCTTACAGTTAAGTTTCTTGTCTTATTTTTTAATTCTGTTTGCTAACCAGTCATACCATTTGTTCCTAATAATAATAATAATGATAATAATAATAGTAGTAGTAGTAGTAGTAGTAGTAGTAGTAGTAATTTGTTCCTAATGGTACAGACTGCAATGACGACACCATTAAAGCCAACCTCTTTAACACATTCTTTGGCTCAGTATTTGTAAACAGCAATGGCTCATGCCTAATATTTCCTAGTCGAACCATAGACAACTAAAATGACCTAATACTATCGATTTTACAGAAGACAATGTTGAAAAAGCACTATGCAATCTAAAACCATCTCTACCTACTGGACCAGATGGAATATGTGCCTACTTCTTTAAAAAGCTATCCGCTGCCATAGCTGAACCTATAAGCATAATCTTTGAAAAATCTTTCAGGACCAGCTCCTTGCCAAGCCTATGGTCACAAGCCACGGTCATCTCCATCTTCAAAAAGGGAGACCCCAGTCTAGTTAAAAATTACATCTTTATGCTGTGTCACCTGTAAAGTCATGGAATCAATTATTAACCAATCCATTATCCTCCACTTAGAGACAAACAACCTACTCTCTAATAAACAATATGGTTTCAGAAAAAACTATCCTGTAATCTGTAACTCTTACACTGTAAAAACATATGGACTACACAACTCGATCAGGGCAAAGCAATAGACGCAATCTACATAGACTTCTATAAAGCCTTCGATTCAGTGGTACACGACAAACTACTATTAAAACTAAAATCTTATGGTATCTCTGGACAACTGCATAACTGGATAGAAGATTCCTGTCAAACAGACAACAAATGGTCAAAATTGGGAGCGTCTTATCAAATTCTGTACCTGTCAACAGTGGTGTCCCCCAAGGCAGCATTCTAGGACCAACTCTCTTCATACTCCACATAAATGACCTCTGTGATCATATTAAGAGCAACTGCGTTCTCTTTGCTGATGATGTAAAGCTATTCAACACCACAGACAATACTGTTACCCTTCAAAAAGACCTCAACTATGTATCAGAATGGTCAAACAAATGGCAACTTCAAATCTCAACAAATAAATGCTCTGTCTTACATATTGGCAAAAAAAATCAGAAAATAAAATACAAACTGAATAGTCAACACCTTGTTGATGATCCAAACTCCGTCAAGGACCTTGGAATACTCATCTCTAATGATCTAAGTGCTAGAGCCCACTGTAACTACATAGCCAAAAAGGCATTAAGAGTTAACCTAATCCTACGTAGCTTTTTCTCTGGTAATATCACACAACTAACCAGGGCATACAAAACATTTGCTAGACCAATACTCGAATACAGCTCATCAGTCTGGAACCCACATCACGTATGTGATATTAACCCAGTTGAGAAAGTCCAGAAATATTTCACAAGAAGAGTTCTACACTCCTGTACTCATTGCAGAATACCTTATGCCACCAGATTTGAAATTCTAGACCTAGAAAACCTAGAACTACTAGAACTACCTAGAACTACTAAGTATAGTATATAAAATCATACATTGCAATGTCCATCTGGTCAATGAATACTTCAGCTTCAACCATAACAATACAAGAGCACACAATAGATACAAACTCAAAGTTAGCCGCACCAAACTTGATTGCAGGAAATGCGACTTCAGCAACAGAGTGGTCAATGTCTGGAATACTCTACCTGACTCTGTGATTTCTTCCTCAAACCCCAAAAACTTTAACCTTAGACTGTCTACTATTGACCTTACCCCTTTCCTAAGAGGTCTATAGGGGGCATGCATAAGTGCACCAAGGTGCCTACCATCCCTGTCCTATTGTTTCTTTTATTTTTCTTATATGTATTCATTTCATGTATTCACAACTATGTTTATCCTTGTAAGCTATTGACAAAATAAATAAATTAAAAAAAATTAAATTAAAATAAGGAAATATTCAGAATCATCTCTTTCTTTCAATTTCAACATTAACATATTCATTTCAGCACTTTCTGTTACTTTTTGTAATATCAGTTTTTCTTTGGGGCTATTGGGAGTTTTCCATACCTCTGCAAAGGCTATTCTGGCAGCTGTTGTGATGTGTAACAATATGTTATGTATGTAGGTTTGAATGTCATTGGTTTAGTTTTTTTTGTTTTTAGTTTGAACTGTTCTTGTAAAATGTTAGAAATGATTGATTTAAAAAGTGCGGGAAAACCCTGCACTCTGATTGGCTGGCAACTGCGGCTGCTGGCTATAAATAGCAGCCGCAGCCCAGCCAAAGTGGGTCCGTTCTGAGCTGAAGTCACTAATAAACTCTTAAGCTGAAGCACTCCGCATCAGACTCTTCATGCAAACTTAACACAATATATATTTTATTTCTTTTGGTATTCTATCTTTAATAATTCCTAAAAGGAAGGAACACTTCTTTAGGGGCAACAGGATCAAACTGATTCCAAATAACTAAGCAAGATGACTCCCTAGGCATCTCATAAGTACCTGTACCATGTAAAAGTTCCAACTGGGAACAAATCTGATGTGTTCAACAATATCTTCTGCTCAGCCTTGGAAATGAATGTCTAAGGCCCTGGCCTTGGAGGGATCAGGTGATTTAGAACAGGGCCAAGAAACAACACTGCAGATGCAATAAGAGCGAAGAAGGGATTTTGTGGTAGCCACTGAGTTTCCCTGGATGACACTAGAAGCTGGCAGCAAACTGCAGCCTGGTGGAGGGGGCCTCTTTTGCTATCCCATGAGCTCATCCTCTATTCATCCTGTATCTGTTGGGTTGGAAAGTCCCTGATTTTCCAGGTATATAGGTGATCTCATTTACTAACATCACCACTAGTCTTATGGATTGGTTGGGAGGTTGCACCAATGTGGTTGAGGGGTTTCACCCATGTGGGATCTATTCTCCAATCAAAATGCTGTATCTATGCTACTCTTCCTTGCTTGTAAAAATGGTATAAAAAGAATAAACACTGCCCAGGCAGTCAGACATCTTTGGGCACTGAAATGACTGGTTATTGAATCCCTACAGGATTTTTGTCTCTTTTATCACCAGGAGATAGGCCTTAATAATGGCTAAAGCATGTACAGACAGACTCATAGTTCATTTTTTTCCAGCAATGCTCTAGATGTCTCTTAATTCATTACATTTGTGCAGCAAATCCTCTGGAATATCCCTCAGTTCATTCTGGAATCCAACCACTCAAATCAGTTCAGTTTCCCTGCAGTGGGAGTTGCTGTAAGATAGTCCCATTGTTCAATGTGAACATTATCAACCAGAATATTAGACCTGCTGTGTGATCACTGTTCTGAGTTGGACCTGTGACAATCTGGGATAGTTAGTTGTATGAGTAAATAGGCACACACAAAATACACACATACACATGCATACATAAAATGCTACTTATTCAGAGAAGTTTTAGAATTCTTTATTTTTTTCTTCTTGCCAGCCACTTATTTATTGATAAATTTGTACACATGTACTTTGGAATGGGAAAAAAAGAATTTATTGCATGTCTTAAAAACTGTCATATCCAATGGTTGCTTCTCTCACTGTGTGAATTAATCTAGGAGGAAATATTTCTTGCTTTTAATTTCATTATATTTTATAGGCCTGGTGAGGCAACTGTAATTTATCTTAGTGAAGTGCATCACATTGTGGACACAATATTATTGGCGTTATAAAGATATTTGGCATCACTCCAATCACTTTATCATTTCCTGAAAGAACTACTTGAAGAAGTTTCTGCTGAAATGCAGGACATATGCAGAAGTCTCTTCTGGGTATTGAGTATATACTGGAACATGCAGTGGGTAATGCAAAAGAATAAGTTGTGAAGCTTGCCATTTAGAAGTAGTAAACTATCTTTGCAAAAAGCTTTGAATGGTGCATAGCAGAAATGTGGTACTGTCCTGAAGTTACACTTAGAAAAGAGTTAGCTAAGAATATGGTGGAAATATGCATTTCAACATCGTCAGGTATAGAGTTACTGGTTTGTACTGGAGATTCTTTAATCATCCAGAGTACACAAAGCAACTACATTATTTCTAGAAGAACTCCTATATTTAGGGATAAAAAAATTGATTAAACAGTATAGAGAGTAAGAGATTCCAGATTTAAGAAAGAAATGGGGGGATGACATAATTTTTGTTCAGGAAATCTGATAAATGCTTAAAATATCATAATTTCATACTTTTAAAAAGTAATTCTAATTTCTCCTTCCTTCTTTCCCAGATCTATTTTTGTCATGTCTTTTATAATTCTCATTCATATTTGTAATCTATGAAAGAATTCTTTATTTATTTAAAACTTGAAATCAATATTTTAAAGGCACACAAATGGTATGTATATGCAAATATTTCATGAAAATGTAAAGCAAAATGTAACCCTTATTAGTTTAGATTGCTGTATGGATAATTGTTGTTCATATCCTTGATAATAAAGATAAACAGTTTTTCCCCCAGGAACCACCCTAAATACTGGCTAGCACAAGACAAAAGTTATAAGTAGAAAGAAGAAACTGGATCATGAATTACAATGATCTCTTAGTTATGGATAGACAGTTAAGACCCAGATAAATGACTGCTTATCATTAAAAATTATTAGTAAGAAATCTTACTTAATGTTGCTTTCAAAAGCCTAAGTATATTTTAAAAATGATTTGGTATCAGGAAAATAAAGCTATGAATTAAGTTTCTGGGAAGGAAGGAGATAACTAGTGAGTGTGTCCCTTTGTGTGGAACTGCACGTGTGTGTGTGTGCACACACAATACATGTATATCTTTTCAATCATAAAAACCATAAACCTTAATAGGTTGGAGACTTCACATGAAGTCCTTAAGGATAAAAGGTTTCCATCCTTGCATGAAAGCAAAAAACCCAACAATCAACTCTGTGCAATAAGAAATATTTTACAACCTTTCTTCTCTCAAAACCCTCCTTTATGAAAGTTCTATGAATCATTTTTTTTCTAATATAGAGAAATAGACTAATTTAGAGAGAGAAGAACTAATGCATTTAGATCAGTGGCAATCATTTGCAGCTAGCAAGCTTACACTTGTGGAAGTAAAAACAGAGGTCAAACATAAAAGAATAAATTATTGACCTGTTCAGGTCCCCAGATCCTCAATCTGGCAGATGCATTAAGCATTTATTCACAAAGAGCTTGATTTATTATAAAAAAATAGCAGGCTAATTCAAAATAAACACAACATGTGAATGTGCACCCAAGCTAGGACTATCCGTTCTTAAAGGTTGCTTCACTTCAATGAAGGCTTGAGCAAAGTACCTCCTTGGAGTAACTTACAAAAGCAACATTTAACAGCTTGGATGTTTTGTTTTTTCCTGAATCGCCTGTCTTGGTCAATAGCCAGATAACACTTTGGGCATGTACAGAAGCATCTTCTGGTTCTTCCAATTGTCAGTTACTAGGCAAAAATGATATGACGTGTCTTATATAAAAAAGGATAACCTTTAGCTTTTTTGAGGGGGATGTTTTGTGTTCTTCTGCAACATCAAGTTCTTGTACAGGTTTAGCTATAACTATAACTATAAAATTTCATGTAATTTTTATTACTTCATTAAACATAAATCATAATAAATGTAGAATACTATTACAATCAATAAATACAACTCTTATGTCTTTATCTTTCCCAATTTCAAATTTTCTGGAAGAGATATGGTTATATTTATTAACTTGTGCTATAATCCTTATATCACTTATGTTTCTTGCTGTAATCAACAAAACTATTTCATAGTGTGTTGTTTTTAGTTTAATGTAATGCTTTCTGGTAAAGCTGATTATAGTTGATAGACAATACCTTCAATTTTATAGGATTACTGTACATGGAATGAATGCATTATGTTTTTTTCAATATCTATATTTAGATTTTATTTCTAGAAGGAAAGACAGGTATTCCATTCTATTAATTTTAATAGTAAAACTAAGTAATCCTGTATGTGTTTAACCTGTGAAAAGAATGTAAACAGTAAGGTTACATTAAACTTTGAAGGGAATGATTCAATTTGAATATCATGTGATGAATCATCCATTCAAATTGCATGCTTAAATCAAATATTCAAAATATTTCCAAAATGTCAATGTCAAGAGATTGGAATGCAACTGACAGTTACTGTAGAGTTTTCTTGCTTTAGGGTTTTGTAAAATGTCATATGTTTCCTAAATAGTATGTTGACTGCTATTCAGTCTGAGGCATACATCTTCCAGCACTGTATTGTCATTCACATTATATTGTCTATCCATAAGTTTTTCTTGTTTAGAAAAAAAAGGTGGCTTACAAGAGCTTTTTCTGACACAGTATGCAATTATCACTAAAGTAATACTCTATCTCTAGCATCTTCCAATGTCACTGGTGCCTAATTTAGGTGACTGCTTGGTTTCACTCAATGGCACTCCTGCTGTTCACCCATTTCTCCCCCCGCCCCGAGAATAACCCACCATCACAGTGAGGGGTTTTCCCAAGTCAGTGTCTAGTAAAAGCTCTCTTTTCTTAGATGAAATTTCAAATCAGTCTGAACTGAATCTTGTTGCTTCAGATATTGAATCTCAAGTTTGCATTGATATCTGGATGATTTATATGTCTGTACAAAGAAAATGACTTTTACTTTCTATCAAAGTATTTATCACTTTGGGTTCATATGATTATCTTGTAAACTACATAAAACATTTTTCCTTTAAAATAATTTTGTCCCTTGCCTTTCTTGTCAAACAACTGTATTGATGGAATCAGATGATATTTTAAAAAGTCCGTGATATTTTCCCTTTTTGTACAACATCCCAATTCTGTGAATGAACTTCAAGGGATGATTATGAATAGATCTTTCCTCAGGAAATATTTCCTCAGGATTTTTCACTGTAATGCATACAACATTCCATGATAATAGAAAAGGTGAAATGCCATTCCTTTATTTACATCCACTGTTTGAAACATGTGGAAAAAATGTTTGTGGGATAAATAACTACAAATATTTGGAGAAACTTGGGATGACATGAACATCAGAAATGGCTAGACAACAAGATAGATTTCTGACTAGGTTTTAATTTAATCTAGAAATGTGTGAAATTTTAATAGCTTATCCTCTCTCAAATGTAGATTTTAACAAAGTTTTAAAGGTTTGCCTAAGATTATTTTTGTTATATAAAGCAGTTTGTAGGAGGCATAAATAATTTGGGAAAAAAGTATTAGTAAATATATGATAAAACCAAATGAATTCTTAGAAATCATTCACAATTTACCAATACATAGAAAGGGATATTTCTAACCTTCCCTAACTATGACTTGTTATTTTATAACATGATATGAGTGGAATTCAAAGCTAAGATGACATATGTAATGAAGGGAGATTTCTGAATTCCCAAATAGGAAGACCTTCAAAAATTGACAGGAAATATCTTGAAATATTGTAGAGGTATTCCAGAAACTGGAGTATGATTTTCCCTATATAAATTTTCTTGAGAATATATACATTAAGAAAGATGTTTTATAATACAGCAAATAAAATAGCAACATCTATTTATAATATCTGTAGACATGGTCCACAAGCTGTTGAAGTACATAACAAGGAGTACAAAAAAATATACATTAAGCTGAAACCAGCAAAACTCTTTGAAATGTAATATTCAGAGGAACACAATATCATAATTGACATATAGGTCCAAAATTTTGGGTTTATGTAAACTAGATGCTTTAGAGGTTGTTCAGAATAAATTCATGAGCTCAATCCTAGTCTTACTCCCATGTGTACCAGGGTGATTTTGAGATTAGAAGTGTGCCTTCCATAAATTAACATAAGGTAAAGAAAGTAATAATTGTAAGTTATAGGAGGCTAATTCTCATGCCCAACCCTTATTTGGCAAAATAATGCCTCCATGAACAAGTCATCTGTAGTGGATGGGTATTTATTTATTTATTTATTTATTTATTTATTTATTTATTTATTTACCTACTTACTTACTTACTTACTTATTTAGCATATGACAAATACACGGATTTATAGTAGTTCAAATGTTAATGTCCAGTACACCCAGCCATTCAAGGACAGGGTGGTCTATGTTGAAAAAATCAGACATTGGTCTGGTGTAAGCTCTTGATGGACATTTGGACACAATGTCATGGATATTTTGTTGTTCAGTCAGTTTCTTTGTTCAGTCACAGTGAGGGGCAGAAACAAGAGCCCACTTAAACAATGAGTCCTGGCAGATACCATGTTGGGTACGGATCCTGTTCAGAGTTGACCAATGCTGGGAAGGAAGGTCAAAACCTGGCACCTTTTGTAGGGTTATCTATGGCACCTTTTGTAGGGTTATCTATGTAACTGGGCATTCAGCAGCCCATTTGGCTTTCCTCTGTGAGTTAATGTCATATTTGTTAGACAGCTGTTGAGCGAGTGCCAGACAGGACTTCCTGGATTTAAGCCTGACAATCGATAGATGAGGAAGATCAGTGTGCACAAGAAGAAGTGGGTTTCTCATAATTTTGTTGTACTCCTTCACTAAGCTTTCTGCCTTCGTAGGGCTGGTGGTGCTATGTGGCTCAAGATGGGGAGCCAGCAAGTAGGAGTAGATTTTATGCAACTGCTTATGATCCTCATCATATCATTTAATCTAGCATCGATCTTGATAGTGTGACAGCTATTAGGCCAAACATGTGTGCAGTATTCAGCTGTGAAGTAGACCAACCCTAGTACTGATATTCTGAGAGTAGAGTCTGAGGCTCGCCATCTTGATCCTCTTAGTTTCTGGAGTAAGTTGTTCCTGGTATTGATTTTAGTGGACATGTACTCTAGGTATGTCTTATAGGAAAGAGTCCAATCCAAAGTTACTCCGAGGTATTTGGAGTGAGGATCATAAGGGAGAAGGTTGCTATTCAGGTAGGCCTTTGGAGTGATATTGGTGAGTTTGTTGCTGATATGGAAACAGGTAATCACTATTTTACTGACACTGCATCAGCAATTTTTTTTCCCCAGTCAGCAAAAAAAAAAAATCCCCATGGACTTCAGCTCATCAGAGAGGAAACAGTCCAATACTTCTAAGTATTATCTTGCACTACTAGGGCCAGGTCATCTGCATATCTAAATTTATGTCCCCTTGTAGCTGGTATATCTGAGATATAAAGATTGAATAGTGTCAGTGCCAGTACAGAACCTTGTGGAAGGCCATTATTGAGTTTCTTAATTTGCTAACATTGTGCCCCATAATGATCTGAAAGGATCTATCATTTAATATGTTATTTATTAGGTAATAGAAGATTTTACAGGGGATGATGTTACTCAGTTTGTACAGCAGACCCTTTTCCCACATGGTATCGTATGCTGCAGTAAGGTCGATAAACACAGCTGTGGTTTTTAAGCCTCAGTGGAAACCAGCTTCAATATGTCCTGTTAGACTCAGCACCTGATCAACACAACTGCAATTATGACAAAAGCTGGCTTGTTCCACCTGCAGAAATGTATCTATTGTGGGACCAATTCTGTTTATGATAAGTTGTTTCAGAAATTTGTAACAAGAACTCAGAAGGGCAATGAAGTGGTAACTTTCTACTCCGTCTTGTGGTTTGCCAAGTTTCAGAATCTATGTTACTTTGGCTTTTTTGAATTCCAGTGGGAGTTGTCTGCTGGAAAGTATGTTTGAAAAGAATTGCCGAGCCAATTCCTTGTTAGTTTCCCAAAATGAATTAGAAATTCAGGATGTATGCCATCAAACCTGGTGCTTTGCTGAACTTCAGACTGTTTATGGCTGTGTCAATTTTGTCCACTGAGAAAGCATGGGTGAATTCAGTGTGTGATGGAGCCGACTGTTGAAAGGCTAAGAGCACTTTCTTGATGGCAGTTGAGTGCTCTTTCACCCTTGAGCTTTAGAGTGGGAGACAATTTGGGAGGCTACTTGGTCAGCAGTTACACTGGTGTTTGCTGAGTAGTTTGTCTGGCAACTCCTAGTTTTCTTAGTAGGCTCCAGGCTTTCCTGCTGGATTTGCTGAAAATAATCAGGTTTTGAGTTGTTCCCATGTCTTGTGATTAGCTGTATCTATCTGTGTAAGTGCTCATCGGCAATTGCTGGGTCGCCACTCTGTAGAAAAGCCTGGGTCTTCAGTCTCTTTGGTCCATCCTGCAATACAATCTTTTCTGAATCCTTGAGGGATGTATCTTTCAGCTGAAGCAAGTACAGCCCTCACAAACCTATGGTAATGTTGACTTGTTGGTGGGATCCAATGTATGATACTGTCAAGGCTTTTGGCAAATTCTGGCCATTTGGCTTTATGAAAATTCCATCTGGGTCTTGGTTGTGGAACAAATTAAGGGAATCTGAATTCCAATTTCAAGCACGATGTTGAATATGAGGACATTTGTTCAGAACTTTCCTGATTATTGGAAATGGCTGCATATTTGGGCTTCTGCAGCAAAACACAAATCTGGGTTAGTTACACATTTCCAGGCAGCAGATTGGAAAGTGCCCTTGTCTTTGGCATCAAAAATCAAGTGGACTTTATTTGCAATAGCCCAGTCATAAAGCTGATCCCCATTTTCATCAGAAGAGCAATAGTGGATGGGTAAATTTGTATTTAAAAAAATTCTTACGATTTTCACTAGATTAGGAACTAAATAAGATAAACTATTGTATACTACTGAGTGACTATTTTTTAAAGAGTGTCAAGATAAAGAGCATATATGCAAGGTTTAAATTAGACTGTTGATCATTTAAATATGGAAAAGGGATATCATATTATTTCCTTATATCCCATTCCTGAGACACACTTACATAGAACTTCATTTTCAAATAATGCCAACAGCCTATTTGGAATGAATATATAAAGGATTACCAACCACATATTGTTAACGCATCTGTAAAAATTCTAGGATGGAAAATCTGATCCTTTACTTATTACATTGCAAATAATATCAAGACCTGAAGCTAACTTTATCATGCCGTTGTTAATTCAACTGAATTAGTCAAACATAGAAGAAAAATCTTTCCAACTGACAGATGTAGATGGACACGTAACAAAACAATATTCCACAAGGAAGCTGCAAAAGGAGATGCTGACAGATAATGCTGTTAATATTAGTGGAAATAAATAGAATTGATGTGTATTGTATGAATTTTGCTAAAATCTATGATTGTAAAAAAATTTAAATTTTAAAAAAGTAGATAAGAAATAATATAAAATAAAATAATGTAAGCTAAAGCCATCTAAACTGAAATGGTGATCTCATTTTATAGTATCTTAGGTATGATTCAGATAACTTAAGCAAGACGTTTTTTAAGATTTAAACACAAATTGCTTAACTCTTCCCTGTAGTACTCTGAGAAGCAGAGTACCACAGGGTAGAGATATCAGTTATGTCAAAAATTAGCAGTGGACTAGCTTCTAGACCAAGGAATACAGGTCAAATAGTCTCTTAAAGCATGTGAAAGTATCAGTAAACCGAAGCTCTATATTAATTTATTATAGCCATCATGTTGTTGTTTAATCCTTACAACCATATAGGTCAGGGGTGTCAAACTCAAGGCCTGTGGGGCTGACCTGGAAATATCAAGCTTGCAGTGCCTCTGCCAGCCAAAATGGGCCATTGGGGGGGTGCACTCTGCTGGCCAAAAATGAGCCATGTGGAGGCCCTATGAAGCCTCCACATTGTCCACTTTCAGCCTCCCCGACCTCCAACAGCACTGGCAGACAAAATGGGGCTCAGGGCATGCACACAGTCCCACTCCTGCATCCCATTTTCAGCCTGGACAGCTTCCTGCGGCACTTTGCTGACCAAAAGAGAGACGTGCATGGCCACTCTTTGTTTTTGGCCTCCCCAGTCTCCAGCAGCACTCTGCCAGCCAAAAATTGGTCTCTGCATGGCTCATTTTCAACTGGGAGAGAGTTGCAGGAGGTGTGCAGCCCCCTGCACCCCATTTTGGCCAGCATGGTGCTTTAGGAGGCAACCATCCTCCCCCCCCCCATGGTCTGTGAAGGAAAACTACAATGCTGATCCGGCCCTCAAAGAAATCCAGTTTGACATCCCTGACATAGATAGATTTTCTCTGTGACAATCTACTCCTAACCTGATCATTCAGCTCTTAAAATGGTGCAGTTCATTGTAGCTGAGCCCATCTACCTTGCTAGTTATTGTTATATTTGCACGTTTAAAGTCATTGGTTTAGTTTGAACTGTTGTTGTAAAATGTAAGAAATGATTGGTTTAAAAAGTGCAGGAAACCCTGCACTCTGATTGGCTGGCAACTGCAGCTGCTGGCTATAAATAGCAGCCGCAGCCCAGCCAAAGTGGGTTTGTTCTGAGCTGTAGTCACTAATAAACAAAGAGCTTGAAGCACTCTGCGTCTGTCTCTTCATGCAAACTTAACACTGGAGACGAAGGTGGGATCTCCCTGAAGAAGAAGGCAACACGGAACAGAAGAAGAGAGAGATGGCTGCGCTGAACACCCCCCCAGCCCCGTTCGATCCGATGACAGAAGACTGGAGATCGTTTCCAAATGTATCTGGAAGGAAACGATCTTGCCGACATTTCCGAAAAGCGGAAGAGGGCGGTCTTTCTCACGCACTGCGGTCCAGCAGTTTTCAAGATGGCGAAGGCATTGGTGGGAGCTGCAGACGTGAAGGTAATGGAATGGCCTGACTTAGAAAAGTTGTTAAGAGCCCATTACGCCCCACAAGTATCGTGCTTCATTAAGAGACACGAGTTTTACCATCGGGATCAAGGGGAAAGCGAAAATGTAAATGACTTCATGGCAAGTTTAAGAGACATTGGGGGTGCATGTGAATTTAACAATTTAGAAGAGGCCATGCGATCGATTTGTTCTGGGCCTTAAAGACAAGGTGCTTCAGAGCAAGTTATTACTAAGACCTAAGATCACGCTGAAGGAAACAATAGAAGAGGCCTCTTCAGCAGAAGCTACCCAGTCCTCAGCAGCAGCCATGAAGAAAATTAACAAGGCCACAAGCCATCCTGATGTGGAAAAGTCCACAACAACTCATTGTGAGCAAATAGATTCTGAGTCAGACTGTAGTGAGGTGGAGGAAGGAATTTATAGACTCAGAATGGAGCGGAAAAAGAAAGACCTGGGAAGAAAGAGTCAAGATTTCTACAGCAGAGGTTGTGAGGGAAGCCACCCCCGCACTGAATGTAAGTTCCTAGATACCATCTGCCTCCGTTGTGAAAAAAGAGGTCACCTAGCAAGAGTCTGCAAATCATCCAGAACTCCACCCAACAGAAGGAAGTTTCCTGACAAAGAATTCAAGCCCAACAACCTCAGTGAGAAAATGGGGCGCAGCACAGAAGCAAAGGGGAAGAATGAAACTCATCAGACAGTAACTATTGGTCATTCTTCTTCTATCAATAACAGAAAAGTGCATGTCAAGGTACTAATTGAAGGAAGGCCTTGCCAAATGGAAGTGGACTCAGGCTCATATTTATCTATGGTGTCATGGGACACTATTCACAGACTACTCCCAAACATTCAGAAGAAGCATTTCAAGAAGCAAGCACTGACTCTTAAAGACTACCAAGGGAACAAGATTAGTTGGAACAAGAGAATTCAACGTGAAGTTCAAAGGCCACACCAAACGCTTGCCCCTGACCATCGTGGACAAGGATCACCCAAGCTTGCTGGGACTTGAGTGGTTCAATCCACTAGGCATCGAGGTGACTGGCATCAATCACGTGAGCAACACTGAATGGAAGGAGACCTTGAAGTCTGAGTTTCCAGAGGTCTTCAGCGACGGATTGGGCAAGTCTATGGGGACCCCTATCACGTTCAATATAGATCCCAAGGTGCCACCAATTCGCTTAAAGCCCAAAAGGGTCCAATTTGCCTTAAAGGAAAAAAATTGATGCACAATTAGATAAACTAATATCTCAAGGAGTTTTAGAGCCCACTGACCACTCCAGGTGGGAGACACCCATAGTCACACCAGTCAAGACTGATGGATCAGTGAGAATCTGTGGAGACTATAAGGACATTGAACCATGCGCTTCAACAGAGCGCATATCCAGGTCCAGTGGTGCATCATTTACTACATTCACTTGGCAAGGGTACAGTCTTTGCCAAATTGGATCTGGCCCAGGTATATCAACAATTAACAGTTGATGATGCCACTGCAGAGGCCCAAACCATTGTGACTCATAGAGGTGCTTTCAAATGTAAAAGGTTACAGTTTGGAGCAAGCGTGGCACCAGGTATCTTCCAAAGCCTTATGGAAAGGATGCTCCAGGGACTGCCAGGGGTAGTACCTTACTTTGATGATGTGTTAATCTCTGCTGAAAATGACACTCAGTTACAAGAGAGACTCAGAGAAGTCCTTACCAGATTCAAAAACGCGGGGTTAAAAGTCAAGGAAGAAAAATGCACACTTAGAACTGACAAGGTTGAGTTCTTGGGCTATATGATTGACAAGCATGGTATCCACCTCACAGATGCCAAGGTTCAGGCAATCAAAGAAGCCCCTAGACCAAAATGTAAAACAGATTTGCAAGCCTTCCTTGGACTCATTAACTTTTATCACATGTTCCTACCTCAGAAGGCAACCATTGCAGAACCACTGCACAGATTATTAAACAAAAAGTCTGCGTGGGTCTGGGGCAGAAAAGAACAATCTGCATTTAACAATATTAAAAGACTAATCATGTCTGATGCTGTGCTGATACAGTTCTCTGAGAATTTGCCTGTTGTACTGACTTGTGATGCATCCCCTTGGAGCCCCACTCAAAGGGGATGCATCACAGCAACAGGCAATTCTCCCATGGTTGAGCCACTGGCTTCCCAGTGGGAAGGAAGCTCCTGTTGCATTTTACTCTCGCACCTTGACCAAAGCAGAGAGGAACTACAGCCAACTGGACAAGGAAGCCTTGGCAATTGTTGCAGCTGTCAAGAAATTCCATGAGTATTTATATGGGAGAACATTTACCATTGTCACAGATCACAAACCTCTGTTAGGCATTGTGGCAGGAGACAAACCTATGCCCACTATCCTGTCACCAAGAATGCTGAGGTGGACTGAATTTCTTGCTGTTTATTCATACAAATTCATCCACAGGCCTGGAAAAGACATTGGGCATGCAGATGCTTTGAGTCGCTGCCCACTTCCTTCTCACACTGAGGACTTTGCTCCTGAGACTTACACCTTTTCCTAGAAACTGTTGCCAAGCTTCCACTACACGCTGCTGAAATTGCCAGAGAGACTGCCAAAGACACTTTATTGGCTCCTGTTATAGGCTGGATTAAGAAAGGTTAGCCTCTTCAAGATCTACCTCAACTCGCCCAACCTTTTAAATCCAGGCAAGCTGAATTATCTGTAGTAAGAGGATGTGTTTTGTGGGGTAACATGGTGGTTATTCCTGCAAAACTGCAAAAAGAGGTTTTGGAAATGTTACATGAGGGTCATCCAGGTATTGTTAGAATGAAGGGATTGGCAAGGAGTTATGTATGGTGGCCAGGTATTGACAAAATGATTGAAAACTGGGTTGCATCTTGTCCCAACTGTCAGGTAGTCAGGCCTGCCCCACCTCTCGCCCCCACACAGGAATGGGAATGTCCTAGGGGCCCATGGTCCAGGATTCACATTGATTTTGCTGGCCCTACCAGAGGGCACACTTTTCTTATTATAGTAGATGCATATTCCAAATGGCTAGAGGTCATCCCTATGGCATCCACCACAACTGATGCTGTCATCAAACAGCTTAAAAAGCTTTTTGTAACTCATGGGTTACCTGATGTACTCGTTTCTGACAATGGTCCTCAATTTACATCCAACCTTTTTGAATCATATCTAGCACAACAGGGTATCAGACATGCCCTGACAGCCCCTGGGCATCCTTCGGCTAACGGCTGGGCTGAATGTATGGTACGATTTACCAAGGAAAAACTTCAGCAATTGGGTCCTGGGGACATCACTGAGAAAGTTGAAAAACTTCTCAGTGTCCAGAATATCACTCCTAACCCATCAACTAACTTATCCCCAGCAGAGTTGTTGATGGATAGGAAACTCAGGTCTCCCCTTGACTGCCTTCATCCCACTTACGCACCCAACGCACCACTAGATTCCACTAGCAAAGTTCGCACGTTCACTGTGGATGATTCTGTTTATGCTAAGAACCTTATGGGTGAACCTTTATGGATTCCTGCTGAGATAACCCAAATCACAGGGCCTCAATCTTACAGGGTACAAACAGAGGATGGTGTCCTCTGGAGCAGGCACATTGATCAGCTTAGATCCAGATTACCTCAGGAACATGCAATTGTTCCTCTCTAGTTCCCATACCTAATACCTCTTCTAGGGGAAGGGAGGATCATGAGTGTAATGAACAAGCAAGAATCAACCCCATGTGTAACGAGCTAACACGACAGGAACCATCCCAAAACCTGTCACAATACCAACAACCATTTTCACAAATGGAAGATTGCACATCATTACCTGATTTAGGTGCTGACATTGGGTTGGAGATGGATTGGGAGGAGAGACCAGGTTGTAGTAACCAAACAGGTTCTACCATTACTATAAGTCCTAGTAAGGAAATGTCAGCAGACACATTTCCTCCCTCACAAGGTGAGAACCTTAAAACATCTGAACCATGCAGGTCTCAACATACACGTAAGAGCCCCACCTATTTAAAAGAATACATTAGGTAGGCTGGGGTTTGAGTATGGACTGAACCTAGTGGGAGGGTGTTATGTATGCAGGTTTAAAGTCATTGGTTTAGTTTGAACTGTTCTTGTAAAATGTAAGAAATGATTGGTTTAAAAAGTGCAGGAAAACCCTGCACTCTGATTGGCTGGCAACTGCGGCTGCTGGCTATAAGTAGCAGCCGCAGCCCAGCCAAAGTGGGTTTGTTCTGAGCTGTAATCACTAATAAACAAAGAGCTTGAAGCACTCCGCGTCTGTCTCTTCATGCAAACTTAACAGTTATCATTTCTTTCTACATTTCCCAGCATTAGAGTATTCTTTAGAGAGATAGGTTTTTGTATAATGTGTCCAAAATGGGCAAATTTGAACCTGGTTATTCAAGTGATTTGTTTGATGATCCACTGATCTATTTTTGTGGCAATCCTCAGTTTCTCCGGAGACTTCTACAATACCAGTGTCTATTGTATTTATACTATTCATATCTGCCTTCAATTTTTTTTACAGAACACCATTCACAATTATGATTTTTGTAGTTGTAATGCAATGTTTTCTAAGGCCTTCATGGCCAACCTACCAAACTCTAGTCCACAATGTATTTCTTAATTGTTCATTATTCTTTCTTTCTTTCTTTCTTTCTTTCTTTCTTTCTTTCTTTCTTTCTTTCTTTCTTTCTTTCTTTCCTTCCTTCCTTCCTTCCTTCCTTCCTTCCTTCCTTCCTTTTTTCTTTCTTTCTTTCTTTCTTTCTTTCTTTCTTTCTTTCTTTCTTTCTTTCTTTCTTTCTTTCTTTCTTTTACTGTTGATAGCTGAACCTGAGCTCACTATTCACTAGCTCACTTCACTGTTCACTCTTTCAGCATCTTCATACTCAAATTAGGGCACCTTATACTTGCCAAAGCAGTGCATAATGGGCCACTAAAGCCACTAAAACAGTAGATTATTCTCTGTTATCATAAATATACATTCCCTCTTTCTTTGAAATGGGCATGTGGAAAGAAGCAACAGATGTTGGTTATAAGCGCCAGACATCACATGAGACTCACAGAAGGATCAGCATGCTTTCCACAGTATAAATCTGGAATAATAATCTTGCCAAAAGGAGCATATGGTGATACTTAATATGTGCGGTTTTAAATGCTGCTATTTGAATTGCTCCTCAGGCATTAACCAGAGTTTTGGAGGACATGAAAATTTCAATTTAATTTTTCATTAATAATAAATAAATAAATACATACATACATACATACATACATACATACAATCAAAATATATATAATGGGACACATTTGAATTCTTACTTTAAAGGAATGTTTTTCCTTGCAAACAGCTCATTTTTATAAAAATAGGATTACTACACATAATGAAGGGATATTTGTACTAACATTACATTGTTATGCATTAGGTTGTCCATTTTATTTTTGCGTTGTTATTTTTAAAAAGTTTTCCAACTTTAGTATCTTCCAGCTATATCATTACTGGTGCTACTAGTACTTACTGGAAAACTGCCAAACCCGGGCAACAGCTATTGAAAAATGAGGCTCCCAAGAGGTAGTTAGAATTGGAGACATTGATTTGAGAAAAATGCCATTTCTCCTTCTCCTTTCTTCTTCTGCCCTTACATAAGTGATCTGATTAGTGTCTAATACTGTTGCTTGACTATTTTTCAGGCTGTTGATTCATAAGGAAAACTACTGCAGGGACTTTGGTACCAGGACAATTACTGAATTATTGTTGAAAGTTAAGCTGTTTCTTCTTCTCCTCCTCTGCGGTTTTGGTCCGCACTTGGAGGGCCGCTCTTTGTTAAGGCCAAATACGTCAAGAAGACTCCACGCAGGTTCTTCCTCAGATGAGCTGACCCCGACACAGAGTCCGGGGGGCTCTTTTATTGGGTGAGTATAGGCAGGATTTAGCAAATACACGTTACAAATCATGCCATATAAGGTATTTTAGCTATATATGTTACCACAGTAAATTTTCCTATACAAGCTTCACTTTTGTGCGAGTAAGGTATACATTCGTTGCCATTTGTGGTTTCGTGGTTAGAACGGGATATGTAGAAACAGACAGATAGTGCAGCTACATTTTATGCTGCTAACTTCCTGTACATGGTCCGACTCTGATAAGAATCTACACATACAGGTTACACAAAGGTTACGTGTCAAATACAAAAGCAAGGGTTATATATGTCTAATACAAAGCAAAGGTCAAAGTTGTCAAATACAGAAACGACTTAATGGATCTTCGCCACCCTCCTCCTCCTCCTCCTCCTCCTCCTCCTCCTCCTCCTCCTTCTTCTTCTTTTTCTTCTTCTTCTCACTTCAGATTCCAGGAGACTCAAATTTAAAAAAAAAACATTATTTCTGCTACAATATTGCAGCTAATTTCTACTTCATATGTTTTTTTAAAAA
Organism: Naja naja; assembly: GCA_009733165.1. Classification (NCBI taxonomy): domain Eukaryota; kingdom Metazoa; phylum Chordata; class Lepidosauria; order Squamata; family Elapidae; genus Naja; species Naja naja. The sequence continues at coordinate 38,575,239 of CM019151.1, forward strand.
ATTAATGTGATGCAGTTTCACTCTGAAGACTAAAAGACTTACCTGAAAAACTTGGTTATACTGGTATAACAGCTAACTACTTATATAAGCTACAGTTTGATGGTTCAGCATCTGACTTATGATCATAACATTGAACTCCATACTATTTGTACCATGGGTAGTAATCTTCTAGCTAGCTACAACCAAAGATAACACCAATAATAGTAACTGCTATGATTTTAAGCTACAGCTACAACCTTATTAATTTACTATGTAGTTTCTTTTTTCCGGATGATGTATGCATTTAGAAAAATGTCCAGCAGGAAAAATTACAAAAAGTTATAGAAATGTGTATGAACACACATTGACATGCACATTCCTATTCAAGAGGAGAAGAACAAAAGTTTAGTTTGTTGTTAGGAACAGGAAAAAGAAGATGTGAAAAATGTAGGTTTAGGGTTAGAAAGAAGGACTATTTGTGAATAAGAAAAATGCACAAAACCTGTGTTGCTGTAGTCCTTTGTCTATGTGAAATTCTAGTTCCTGCAACTAACAGTAACAGAGTCATACCATAGTTTGTAGAGAGTGTTAGTGCTGCAAAGGATTCAGGAATGTCTGATATAATCTCAGACATATACAGACATGTGGAAATGCAGATAGAGGAAGGACGGCCATTTTTATCAGCAAAGAAATTGTCCAATTAATCTTTGGTTCAGGTGGGAGATGGGTGTGTGTTGAAGATTGAGTTGCAGATGAAGAAACTGGATTCAGATGAGTTAAGATGGAGATATCTGGATCAAGAGGTCATATCAAGCAGCAGAAAAACAGAAACTGTTCCGCGAGACTTTTTTCAGAGATAGCTATTGCTATAGGCATTTTACAAGGAGGATGAAAAAATACTTAGTTTCAATTGCTTGAGATGGACTACTGCATTTTTTAAGGAGACTGATCAATATATTATGTATAAATGTTTATATTGTTATAAGGAAATTCTCCCATTTAATTTAGCAGCTTGTTTTTTAAAGCTTTTAAACTATAAACTATAAAGCTATAGCTGGGTATATTTATGCCTGTATATTTATGTTTTAGGAACAAATATTTAGATAAACAAGACACATACAAAGAAACCAACATAATTACATCAGAATCTTATATGATGGGGGAAAGTGACTAGCCAGCATTATAAATGTAAAATGACCAGTCAGCATTATGTATGTAGATCTACATATCCAAATACCAGTAGTTCTTGATTTATGACCACAATTGAACCCAAAATTTATGTTGCTAAGTGAAACATTTGTTAAGTGAGTTTTACCCCATCTTACAACTTTTCTTGCCACATTTATTAAGTGAATCACTGCAGTTGTTAAATTAGTAACATGGTTGTTAAGTGAATCTGGTTTCCCTACTGCCTTTGCTTGTCAGAAGGTCGCAAAATGACTCTGGGATGCTGTAACCATCATAAATATGAGCCACTTGCCAAGCATCTGAATATTGATCATGTGACTTCATAGATGGTGCAATGTTATAAGTGTGGGAAACTGTTGTAAGTCCCTTTTTTCAGCACCATTGTAACATCAAATGTTCATTAAATGAACTGTTGTAATTTGAGGACTACCTCTAATAACTAGTGTGTACTAATGCAACTAATTATGGACTATCATTCAGAAATCGGTGGCTAATGTGTGCAAATGACAGGGTAGGTTGCCAGATTTTTTGGAAAGATATATCTCCCAGAACTCCAAAACAGGATTTTAAAGATAATGAAATATTTTGTACTCTGAGCATTTTCTTTGTTGCATGTGAAACTAAGACTTCTTTAACTTTAGCAAGCATAACTCCTTGTGGAAATTATCTAAAAGGACAACAAATAAAGCTTTTAGGGGATGTAAATTAAACTTCTAGGACTACAGCTCACTGACAATAATTTTTTGTTCACAGTTTAAAGAGTTGCTCATTGGGGGGATTTTTTTCCTCTTACAATCTTATAGGTTGGTAACATTTGAAGATTGCAATATGACATATAGAATAAGCACACCAATCTAGTGAGTTGGGAATATTTACCAAGATGAAACAGCTTTGGCAGCAGCAAAGTTTGGCACAGGAGGAGCAGAGGTGATGTGCTCACTCATTTATTTGGGAAGTTGTAGTTAACAGCCAACTGGGAAAAAAGAAAGAGGAAAAGGGAGGAAAAAGATAAGCTAGTACACAAAATTTCAATCAGATTAAAGCATTAGTAAGCAGATGAACAATTAGGAAGACATTTTAATTAATAATAGGCATGCAAGTATAGTGATGGGAAGTGCCCTTTGTTCAGATTTAAGTTCTAACAAATAAGAAAGATGCTTTTTTGTAGGCAGTTAGATAGCCTAGTAGGCAGGTTGAAATAGGAGGATGTCAGAGGCCTACCAGTTATTGGACAGTTATGCATTATATTGCCTAGTCTGTCTCTTCCTTTACTGTTATGGCAGAGACAGACTTGTAGGACAACAAGATTGGTGAATGAGCTGTAACTTGGAGCCCTGACTAACTGGAATTAAAGTAACATTTTGGAACTGCTCTATAATAGCAATGTTTCCTTATTCACAAAAAACAGTATTTTTTACCTTCTTGAAACCAATATACATTTGACAAGACCAATTATCACAATCCTGCCCTAAACTTAACACATTTGGAAAGACAAGAGCCATTTTCTGATCCCTATGTAAAAAGAAAAAAAAATGCATTATCATAGTGATTAAGAGCCATTACCTGGCTTCCCATCCTTCTTAACAATAGCAGTATACATTTTGAAGCAACCATTCCTTCAGCATTGAGATTTAATTGTGTTCCTGCCCACAGGAAACAAAAGAAGCATTTTTATCTACCTTTTAACTTTTTAAAAATCATATTGAATACTTTAAAAGCATGGAAGCAAAGTAGTACAGATTTTTTTTTTAAAAAGGATTCCTTCAAATTGTTCAGCAAAGGAAATGCTAATACTTAGCTTCTTCCACCATCCTATTCAGAAGTAATGAAATTAGAGATAGTCTAAAGTCTTCACTACTACTACTCTTTTAATATATCTAAGGCTGAAGAAGTTGTTTGATGATATTCATATTAGGGCTACTGATATAATAATAATGATCAGAGTTACAATCATCACTTATACCTCACTGCCCAGAGTCTCAAGTATTGCAGATAGAATGATTAATAAAAGCTAAATAAATAAATAAATTTGTTTTATGAATCAAATGAGTAAGAGTAGACATTCACACAATCTGCAGATTCAGGACCATAAAGCTCATTATATAACACCAATTTCTCCACAACTCAGATACATAGAAGTGCAATGGTTTGTCACATGCCCTGCTCAGATAAACAGATGCTCTTAAAACCAATATCCCCAGTCAATCTAGTGAGGCCGTGGAGGTGATGTCCCAGTGCTTGGAGGCTGTGAGGGTCTGGATGGGGACTAATTGGCTCAGACTCAACCCTGACAAGACCGAGTGGCTGTGAGTCCTGCCCCCTCGGGTTCCAGTTGATTATCCATCTTTGGTACTGGGAGGAGAGAAATTGCTCCCCTCAGAACAAGTTTGCAACTTGGGGCTCCTTCTGGATCCACAGCTACAATTTGACCACCATCTTACGGCTGTGACCATGGGGGCCTTTGCACAGGTTCCCTTGTTGCACCAGTTGTGACCCTTCCTGGATCGAGGGGCTCTACACACGGTTGCTCATGCCCTTATCACCTCCCAATTGGACTACTGCAATGCGCTCTACATGGGGCTGCCCTTGAAGAGCACTCAGAGACTTCAGCTGGTGCAAAATGCAGCCGCGCGAGTGATTATGGGCGCACCTAGGTGTGCCCATATAACACCTATCGTCCATGAGCTGCATTGGCTACCGGTGGTCTTCCAGGTGCAATTTAAGGTGCTAGTGACAACTTTTAAAGCCCTTCATGGCTTAGGAGTGGGATACCTTCGAGACTGCTTACTGCTGCTGTATGCCTCCCAGCGCCCGGTTAGATCCCACAGGGAAGGCTTGCTCCGGATACCGTCAGCCAGACAATGCCGGCTGGTGGGGCCACAGGCGAGAGCCTTCTCTGTGGCAGAGATTAGAACCATCCCCAATCTACTTGCTTTCTGCAAAGCCGTTAAGACCTGGCTTTGTCGGAGGGCATGGAATTGAGACCTTTGTTCTTCCCTCGTGTATGTTTTGATGGTATGAATGAGTTTTTTGATTTTATATTGTATAGGCAACTGTTTTTTATCTTGTTGTACGCCGCCTCGAGTTCCCCGATGGGGGAAGAGAGGCGGGATATAAATCTAATAAATAAATAAATAAATAAATAAATAAATAAATAAATAAATATTGGCAAGCATGTTACATATTCCTCTATCTCCTTATAACACCATAGGATAACTTTCTTTATAACCAAGAAAAAAAGCGAAAGCATATTTTAACTTTTTATCTCTTTTCAAACAGAATAGGCAAGCAAATACTACATAAAAAGACACAAAGGGGGCAGGGAGTAGACACAGTAAAAGTATCAACTGAAAAAGCTAGAATAAACAGAATTTAATGAGTTTTTAATATGTACTGGCCATGTATACATGTCAGTGTTCTCATAACTTTAAATCTTTGCTATTGCCAGGTTAGCTATACATGAACAGGACAATGCCATTTTATAGATTGTTTATAACAGGGGTCCCCAAACTGGCTGGAGAATTCCGGAAGTTGAAGTCCACAAGCCTTAAAATTGCCAAGTTTGGAGACCTCTGGTTTATAAGAACTAAAAAGCAGGAGAAAATCTATCAGAACTATAGAGTGATTCTCAGTCCTTTGATTTGCTTCCCTGTTTAAAGTTGTTCCAAGCTTCTATTGTGAATATGCTTTGATCAGTGAGATTCAATTTTTTTCCCTACTGGTTCTGTGGGCATGGCTTTTTGGGTGTGGCAGGGGAAGGATACTATAAAATCTCCAATCAGAAGTGGTATTTGCCAGTTCTGTGAACTATTCAAAATTTCCGCTACCAGTTCTCCAGAACTGGTCAGAACCTGCTGAATACCACCTCTGGCTTTGATGGGGTATTTCCACAAAAGTTTCAATGAATTGAAGCAGCCTTTCAAAGCTTTGCACATTTCTAATGTATATTTTACCAGGCAAGTCCACCATAAAAGTAATTTAAAAATAAACTGAAGTTTTAAACACATTTTTTTGGTATTTGAACGGCTGTACAGGTGACTATCATTAAAAGAAAAGAACTGTAGTTGGGAGCCTCTTGCCAAGACTGATTATAGAACTCAAAGTGGAATTTTAAATAGCTCAAACTGGTGCCAGGCTGTTTAAAAGATAAAAAAGAACAGAATTTTAAGAAATTAAACATGGTGCATATACAATTGCTATTCTGATTCCCAACTTCCAAAATCTTGCTACCATCTGGACAGTGGTGCTACACACCAACTGGAAATGCTGAACAGTTCACACTGTGACTTCTGTGACTCCTGTGTATTTTTAGATTGAGTATGCTGTTGCACAATGATTTTCAGTATAACAGCAGTAGCATAATGACCTTGGGGCAGTCACATCCTCTCCACATCCCTAGGAAGTTGGCAATGGCAAACAACTTCCAAAAATTTTTGCCAAGAAAAATGCAGGGATTAATTCAAGCACACATTAGTTCCAAAAACTGACTTGAAGATATGCACATTCACATGTCTGTGTGCACACACACTCACAAACACACTGGATATAATTTAAATTAAATTACATATGTTTATATATGGGCACACATATATGTTATATAGCATGCATAGACATAAATATATACACAAGTAAGAATTAGAAGGATCCTGAATGTCATTCAATTCCACACCTATCTAATGCAGGAATCTATTCCTGTTACATACTTAACAAAATGGACATCCAACCTCTGCTTAAATTACATCCACAAAAGAGAGTTCCAATTCCATTGTAGATCAGCTTTGTAATTTTTTTTTCAAGTCCACCTGAAATTTGCTTGTAATTTAAACCCATTGTTTTTTAACCTACTTTTGGAACAACTCTGATTCATTACCCACCTTCTAGACATAACCCTTCAAACATTATAAAATAACTATCATATCTCTCTTGACTGCACATTTGTGGAAACTTTTTTTGTCATTTAGTGTCATTTGTCATTTAGTTCCAAAACTGTAGTACTCAGAACTGGATGCAATATACTAGCTGTAATGTTGACATTTAATCAACATTAAAGAGAGAGGAATTATGACTTTCCTTGATCTTGAAACTATTTTTCTGTAGTTGAAGCCTACAATTGTATTTGTCGTTGTTGTTGTTGTTGTTGTTGTTGTTGTTGTTTTTGCAGCTATGAAACACTGTTCATTCTAAATTTGTGATATGTCAAGACCCACACATATTAGGGTAGCTGAATTGTTTATTATGCAACTTTCTGGAAAAATGAAATTGACAGTCATCCAACTGAGGAATTTTTGTGAGGCTTAGTTTAGCTGGCTTTCCAAAATATGTGCAAGTAGTTGCAGTTTTCTTATGTATTACACAGCAACAGAAGTGTTATTGAGAATTCAGTGTCTTTTTCATGTACTATGTATGTAATTCTATTTAGTTTTAGGGAAGATGAGTATTAGATATGGATTATTGTTATAGTTTATCTTATTTGTGCAAATACTCCATGATGGTGGCTCAGGCTGTTAAATGCCTGCACTTAAGATCCAGCTGTCTACAATTACTGTAGGCTCGAATCCCACCAGGCTCAAGGTTGACTCAGCCTTCCATCCTCTCGGGGTAGGTAAATTGAGGACCCAAGGTTGTTGGGGGCAATAAGCTGACTTTGTAAAAATGCCACTTAGTAATAAGCAGGCATATACAATGGAATGAAGGCTATTGCTGAGCACATTGGGTTGTATCCCAAAAAATTGTAAGCCACCCTGAGTCTTCGGAGAAGGGCGGCATATAAATGTAATTAAAAAAAAAATAACCTCATCATGGTTTCTTTTACAAAACACATATCTGCAGCCACCTGTTTTTATTTTTTAAATAATGCACCTTAATATTAAACTTAGAAACATTACTGGAAAAAATATGATGCTCGATATTGGCATTTTTCCTACCATGAGGTACTTTCCCATTTACCTTAATTTTAGTTATTTAGTTAGTTAGGTATTTTTAAGTGAGGAAATGCCATGCACATTCCTGCATGCTGTTTTGTGGATTCATAGGATGTGTAAAGGACTACTATGAATGCAAATTCATATTATATAAGTTGAATATTTTGTATCATGATACATAGCTTGCCATTTATCCCAACTGATATTCCTCATAGGCAGCCATGGTTGCAGCCCATTATTTTATATCATAAATGTACCTGCGGCTGCTCAGAAAAGAAGTGGCCAAAAGTAGAGCTGTGCACACTTTGAAAATAGTTTTTAAAAGGAGCTTTAGACCTTCTTAAGTTTAAACACAGCTCATCTGTACTATTTATTAAACATCATTTCATGTCTTTTTTTTTCAGGCTTTTAAAACAACATTGAGCAAGAAGATGTGGCTGTTTTCAGAATTGCTTTAATGAGTCATCTCATTAAAATAGCCACAACAGGTATACTCTTGATAGGGATACATATTATTCTCTTATCTTTAAATTAAATTTAGGATGTAATAATAGCTTGATAAAGTTAAAGTTTATTTTTTCTCATCAGGGAGCATTTAATACTTACAATTTGGTGAATAGTTTTTTTCCCCAAAAGAATTTAATTATTACTGAACACAATTGCATTCACAATCACATTCAAATACTATTTCTCCATACTATTCATCTGAAATAAAATTAATTGCATATTAGTTGGGAAAGAAAAGTTTTCACTATCTTATAGTGCATTAAATGAATGTATTAAATACATGAGGCGATTCCACGAAAGAAGATCACTGTCCTCATTTTTTACCCTAAGTTTGCTGTTTGCCTTCCAGAAATGATCTGAAAACTTCTGTCTTTCTTCAAGAATTATGAATCAATAACTGAGCAGAACACTATTTTAATCTCATTAGCATAGAGAATGGAAGCAAACTGAAACAAGTTAAGCCTGCAGCAATGGGGAAAACTATCTTTAGTTTTTTACACTAATGAGCATAGAAAACCATGGAAGCAAGCAATGATATATTCAATGATAGAGCCAAATCAATAATAACTCACAGATTAGCAATGACCTATGACATTATAATAATTTCATCTTTTTTCAAGGATGGTCCTTCTATAGAAAATCATTTAAATAATCATATTTCTAGAATGGCATATCTATAATAAAGGAGAATAGCTATATTACTCATTAATGTCAGCCACATTCTTCTGCTATGTATCTTCCTCTCTCCATCCCATCCTCTCTCCCTCCACCCCAACCTACCCCACCCCTTTCTCTTTGTCAGAACCACTACTATTTGGATCAAGGAAAGAAATAGGATCATGAATAAGTTTGCTCCATAGAGAAGAAATGGTAACAATTATGAGGATATGGTAAAATATATTAAAGTTTACTTATGCTCAGTAAATTAGATATATCCAGAGGTTTGAGAGATCTGTGAATTGGGGGAATGCATTCTGCCTAAGCCACAGTTTGACATTTTAAATGGGTTTGCCTACTTAACTCTTTACTATTTTAGGCAATCTCTTGTTATTAATTTTCTGTATGTTAACTTTCTGAAGGGCAAATTTCATTATGCTGGAGGAATTTCTTCTACCTTGGATGAAAGAAGTTTATGCAAATTTAAGGATTAACAAATAAACAACCTTTAATTTTTTTGGAAAACAGCTAAAGGGAAACTAGAATGTTGATTTTGGAATGTTAAAGGCTAAGTAAAAGATTAGGTGGACTTGAGAAAATATTTCCTGTGGAGTGTTCAAGGTTTTATAAAAAAAAATATATTAAGCTTTTGAAATTGACTGCAAGAAATCATCCATGGGAAACCAGATAATAAACTTATGATAAGAAATGACTTTGAAGTTACCAGAGTGAATAAGAGATAACTAAAGATTAGAATTAAAGACGAAGAGACCCATTAATGTAATGAAGCAATATTAGTTAACTATAAAAGTTGTTTTGGAACAAGGTACTTAGAAATTGCTTACAAGATTGCCTGATACTATAAAGATAGATTAGAAGAAGATATAGAAGAACAGATTTTACTGGATAAAACAGAGACTAAGGCTGATTTGAATGAGGATTTTAAAATGGATTTTAAAACAATCCCAGACTTCAAGAATGATATTGAAAAAGATGCTGTGGATTTGAAAAAAAATTAAAAATTCCAGACTGTAAATGTAATATGAAAATGATACCACATTGGCTTTACATTTTAAACCAGCTGTTGACTTAATATCTAGAAAAGATGTACAAAAAAATAAATTACAATTATTTGGAAAGCCATTTTATTATATTATTCATTGTGTGTGATATCAAAACCTTTCCTCATCTGTAGACAAAGAGGTCGTCTACTCATTGTCTTTTCATTCTGCCACAGTTTTCATGTCCATTTTTAACGGACCTGGTTCCACAGAGCTGTTTATGATTTCTTCCCCAGAAGTCTCAAAATTCCTAGTTAGATTTAGTCAAGTTAATGAAACTATGTTTTATGTAACATAAGCATTAAGCTTATTAATGAAACCCAATGAATTTAGCCTGATCACTGATAAAAAGTTCTAGAGATTCTTAGTAAATAATCTACATTAGATGGTACAGCAAACTTTCCAATATGTTTTTGAATAGGAAGTCCATAAAAAAGGAAACTGAAAGACAAGTTTTAGACACACTTTAATTTCAAATACAGTAATCACTTTTGAGGTAGAAATGCATTGGGGTATTTAACCTGAGCATGCAAAATACTGATGGATTATTATGGAAGTCAACATGTTCTTCATTTGTCAACTTAATCAGCAAAGAGCACAATTTTCAAAGTCAGCATTGAAGGCTGATGTCTCAGATGATGGAATGAAGAGCTGGTATGCAAATTACCTTCTATTACTCAATCATAGTTTATAGAAGATGACAAGTAACACTATTTCTATTCAGCAAGCATTTATCTGAGCTTAATGCAACTATGATTGAAGATAGCACCTAGATAAATGGAAGAGAGTATCTGTAGTTACAGTGAATAATATGCTTTTAACTTATGCATCTATTTGGGGGGAAAAGATCAAGGTTAGATAGATCTTAGCTTAAGTTTTTATTTTATTTTCATTGTCCCAAGTGCCTCCATTAACTGCAAACTTTTTGTTGTTTGTTTGTTTGTTTCCTGCCTTTATTATTTTTACAAATAATTCAAGGTGGTGAATATAACCAACATACCTTCATCCTCTTACATTTCCTACAACAACAACCCTGTTAGGTAGGTTGGGCTGAAAGAGAGAGTGATTGGTCCAAAGTCACCGAGCTGGTTTTCATGCCTAAAATGAGACTTGAATTCATGTTCTCCTGCTTTCAAGCCTGGTGTCTTTACCAATAAACCAAACTGAGCATCAAACTAACTGTAATTTTGCCTTGGGAAGGTATGAAAGCAAAGCTATTCATCTTGTGAAGGTGTTTCATGTTACTTTGAGGCCACCATTGACATTTTGATTAACTGGAAGAGGTGCTATGCATGCTGTGCAAAAAAAGCTCTTTTGGTTGTTTGATAGGGTGGAGAAAGCCTTGAAGCAATAAGAAGCAAAGCAAAGTTACTTCATTCTTCTGAAGAAAAGGGGCTACATTATTGCACAAAGTACTGTAGTTTCAACGGAATGCTTCACTCAAAATATCCTTGAAAGAAGCATTCTTTTTAAGTTTACAGTTATAGTGTAAAGATTTTAAGTATTACAAACTGTTCTTTTGGTGCCATTGGAATGATCTAATTTCCTTTCCTCTTAATCCTATCCATACCCTACCTTGGAAGAAGGCAATAGCTTTTAAAAAAAAACAATTAAGAACTATCAGGTAGCCAGCAGGCTGCTCGCTTAAAAATCATCAATTAGCTTGCAAGTCCTTGGAACTATTTCAAGAGCTAATAATGGTATTCTATGTATCTTCCTAGAAGAAACATAGAACAGAAATAGTAATAAACATGTTGGCTGGCAGCTGTAACTAAACAACATACACATTATATTTACATTAATATTTCATAAACTGAAGACTTAAGCAGACATTAATTATTGAAAGGTCGTAATGTAAAACATAGGTTTGTGGAATGTTGCATGAGAGAAAGAGAGGAAGAAGACAAGGAGGAGGAGTTTACCTTCAGTTGTCACTTTGGGCATATACATTGCTGAAAATATTTACTAGATTCTTCCCTACAATAAACTAATACAGATTCTGTGAATTTGACAATGAAATCTTATATTTTATATAAAAAAGTTCTCCACTGCCATACATTTTGGATCTGAAACAATCTATGTGCCTCAGCTGCTTTATATTTCTGTTTCTACCAGTGTTACACTTTTAGCAGGCATACAACATTTAATCCATATAAAAGTTAGTGGTGGATTAATGTGTATCCATAGTTGTTTTCTATACAAATGTTTACATTTAACAAAAACACATTGTAACTGTATAAAAGCCAAGATTTGATATTTAAAAACTGGGAAATATACAGACCTAGTATTATTTTAAGTATAAAACATGGGACAACAAATACAAAACTGAGTAACAATAAAGGCATTTTATTTTAACTATACAGAAGCACTTTAATTATGAAGTAGATTTCATTCATCATAGTTATTTTAGATACCTAGTGCTTAAAGTCAATTCTCCTTTAGGCCAGTGTTCTGTCAATTTTTAAAATGAGCCATTGTTCAAATAATTATTAAGCCAATTTCAGTGTGCATGAATGTTACTTGTACATATCAAGACTAAAGAAAATCTACCTTTTAATCAAGCTATATATTCCATTGCTTGGTATTGCTTGGTGGGAAAGACAGGAGAAATGTATTTAATAATAACCAATTTTGTCATGGCTAGTTAATACCATTACAACAAGGGTGTCAAACTCAAGGCTCAGGGCCCGGATCCAGCCCACCAGGCAGTTAGATCTGGCCCATGGGGCTGTCATGGAAACAGTAAAGGACCAGCCTGTGATGCTTCTACCAGAAAAAACGGAGCTTGGGAGACACATGTGGCCCTTGTTAGTTTCATTTTCACTGGCAGAGGTTGCAGAAGGCCATCACAGCTGAAAACAGAGCCTGCAAGGGCTGCATATGTCCCTCCTGAGCTCCATTTTGGCAGAGGGTTGCAAGAGGCCATCACAGCTGAAAATGGAGCCCACAAGGGCTGTGTGTGGCTTTCCTGAGCTCTGTTTTCAATAGTAGAGGGCTGCAGGAGGCCATCACAGCCAAAACCACAGCTTGCAAAGCACATGCGCACCTTTCCGGGCTCCATTTTCACTGGCAGGAGGCCGTCACAACTGAAAATGGAACTCCAGAGCCCATTTTCGCTGGCAGTGTGCTCAGGCCACCTCAGATGTCCCTGACACAAGTGACGTTGAGCTGGCCATGCCCACTGGCCATACCCACCTGGCTGCCTGAAGAACTTTGGTGGCTCAGGCTGTTAAATGCCTGCTCTTAAGATCCAGCTGTCTACAATTACTGTAGGCTCGAATCCCACCAGGCTCAAGGTTGACTCAGCCTTCCATCCTCTCGGGGTAGGTAAATTGAGGACCCAAGATTGTTGGGGGCAATTAGCTGACCTTGTAAAAATGCCGCTTAGTAATGAGCAGGCATATACAATGGAATGAAGGCTATTGCTGAGCGCATTGGGTTGTGTTCCGGGGATTGTGAGCTGCCCTGAGTCTTTGGAGAAGGGTGGCATATAAATGTAATTAAAAAAAAAAAACCACAACCCTGATGCGCCCCTGAATGAAATTGAGTTTGACAACATTTACAACATTTATTTAACAAAATAATCTCAAAGAAGTTAAAGGAGTGATACTGCAAAAATCATTTTTATCAAAATGTCTCAGAATATTTAAGATATCATTAGATCATTAAAAAATATTACACAAAGCACAAATAATCAAGATTGAATTGTTGTATTTTAGCACTGTGTAAAGACATAACTTTCTTGATGACTATAATGCTCAGAATGGAATGCCTATGGAGATTCTCAATCATCCAGGTCATGGTTATCCCAGAGGCAACCATGCTTTTCCAAAGGCAAACTAGACTTTCTTTCTTTTTTCCTTGAAAATGTCTCATTTCTCATCCAGGAAGCTTTTCTAGTTATAACTGAATGGTGGGAATAAATAACTGCAAGAATATAAATCTTTCCATTCACCGCCATTTGGTCAAAACTGAAGAAGCTTCTTGGATGAAAAGTGAAATGTTTTCAAGGGGAAAAAAACAAAACAAAGAAGTGCAGTTGCCTTTTGAATAGGAGTTTTGGCTCAGAAGGAAAGAAAAATGTGCAAAAATGACTAGCAGAAAGGTGAATTAACTCAATTATAGTCACAATGTGTGCATTGTTTGAAGATCTGAAGGGAATAAATAATCTTGAAGAAATTCTATCTATGAAATCACCAAGAGTTAATGTTGATTTTATGTGTGTGCGTGCACACACCCACAGAGTATAATTAAATAACTAGAATAAATTTCCATTTAAAAGAATAATATATACTTGTTAATAATATATAATGATGGGAATGTTATTTCCATGCCTTTCAATTCCTTCATTGTTCTGTCCTGTGCATTGATATATTACTAGTCTGTTCATGCTCATCAATGAACAAATATGCTAAGGTAATAATTAGGTTCATTTTGCTATGATATTTTGGGAAAGGGAGAGGAATTATTTTTACTTGTGTAAAACTCTAGTTGCATGCCGTTATAACATTGAACAAAGATATTATAGCTGTACTATGTTTGCTCTCATATTTTCTGTGTTTATCATGTATAAGTATGTAATAGCCATGCTGAGACCGATACAAAGCAATTGAAAGGTGTGATAATTGTGGGGAGTAGGGAAATTAAGAACTGTAGAACTGTAGGCCTGTAGAACTCCAACTACACATACTCACCCTTAGGCAGAATATTGGTAATATTATGGATTAATGTTGGTAAGCTGTTTTCTAATTGGTTGATTGCTTTGGTTCATTTGGGGAGTTTAAGTTTAGGAATGCAACTTGAGTTTTACAGTGTTTTTATTGCACTATTTTATTCCACTTATGTCTCAAACTTGAACACACTAGATTATATAAAAATGGATGGGGTGGGAAACTTCTCTTTCACTGTGGAGGAGCCAGAAGAGATGTCAATCAAGTAAAACTTTTATAAGTCTACTGTGTCTTTTCAAAGGCATATTTAAATATTCTCATTTCTAAAAGCCTTTTTCCCCTCATGCCTCTGTTTGGCTCTAATAATGATAATAAGGGAACTATGCCAAGAAAAGAGATTCTTGGGTATTTATTCTTTGAGACATACATATGCATGCACAAATATATATTATAATAACTGACCATGAAACCGTGGCTAAAGGCAGACAAAATGTGAATCAGAGAAACATGAAATCTAAACTAAAATGATTGTTCTCCCATGTATTTGTAATAATAATAATAATAATTATTATTATTATAAATACATGGGATACATTATTATTATTATTATTATTATTATTATTATTATTATTATTAATTCGACTTGTATGTCGCTCTACTCCCTAAAGACTCAGGGCAGTGAACATTAAAAAATAGAACAAATTTACAATGAAAAACTATTAAATAGAACAAGTCAAATACATTAAAAAACATTAAAATAAATTAAATAACCCTAAAATCCCACCTGGGTCATTCCAGGCCAGCCTGTTGAAACAACCAGGTCTTCAGGTCCCGGCGGAAGGAGCAGAGATCAGGGGCCAAACGGAGATCCACGGGGAGCTGATTCCAAAGGGCGGGCACTCCCATGGAGAAGGCCCTAGCCCTGGGGACCGCCAGTCGACAATGCCTGACCGACGGTATCCCAAGGAGGCCCCTCCTATGGGAGTGAACAGGGCGATTGGAATATGATGCTGGCAGGAGGCATTCCCGCAAGTACCCTGGACCCAAGCCATTTAGGGCTTTATAAGTTGTTACTAGCACCTTGAAGGTAACCCGGAAGACAACCGGCAACCAATGCAGTCCGCCCAGGAGGGGTGTAACATGGGAGTATCAGGACACTCCCATCACAGCCTGTGCGGCTGCATTCTGCACCAGCTGTAACCTCTGGGTCGTCCGCAAGGGCAGCCCCATGTAAAGAGCATTGCAGTAGTCGATTCTGGAGGTGACGAGTGCATGAGTGACTGTTTGAAGGGCATCTCGGTTCAAATAAGGGCGGAGCTGGCAAACCAGTTATAAACTCTCCAGTTCTGGCATATTGAAAATTATAATTTTCTGTCAATTTTTTCATGGTCATTGGAATCCAAGGACTTTAGTGCTTGTATGCATCATTTGCAGTGGTAGGCTGCTGCTGCTTCAGACTGCTTCTACAAACCAGTAGTTTCAGTGAAAAGTTGGCCCCGCCCATCCACCCCATCCTTTCCTGTCCTATATTTCCTTGTTGTTTTAGCTCAGATGATTTGCATGGCACAGCGGATTGCCACGCCTCAGCTGTTTAATTCACCAGTACTGACATAGAAGGTAAGTTTTTAAACTTAAAATGGGTGGTTTTTGAACCACGCATGCTCATCGAACCATGCACGCTCACCAAATTGGTTGTTAAATTGGTTGCAGCCCATCACTGATCCTTTGTGCTTTTGGTTGTTGTCTTCCTTTGGTATAAATATGCAAACTTATGAGCAGATATGCAAACATATATAACTAGAGAACAACTGTCATTGTTAATCCAGATTGATTGATCTGTTCCATAAATGTTTATATCACATTAAACTATTCAAAATGTATCAGTGGATTATATTTCTGAAGTTTGATGTGAATACATGATTAGATGAACATAACATGAAATGTTTTTAAACAAATAGGGTAGTTAAATGATATAGCTGGTAAAATTCAGCATTTTATATTTGATACCCTGGCAAGATTTGAGTTAAAATAATGAAAACTTTCTCTTCTTTTTAAAAAATATGTAAATATATTAAATGTATGATGAACTTTAGTCCTTGGATCTAATTTGAGAATGAAATAGTCTTGTTTCTTATTCCCTTGTTTTGTACCTTATAGCAAATCAATGAATTTATTCACTTTACTTTTGCTTCTTTGAAGATTAAAGACATGTCTTGCTTTGTTCTAAAACTGCCTGGACAGTTGACAGCCTGTTAAACCAAAGCAGCAAGGCCTTAAATATTAACATCTTGATTTCCAAAGCACGACCCAGAAAAAATAATTGTATTTGAAAATGAATGTAGCATTTTTATCCAAATGTGGTATTTTGTCTCCATAGGATAACATTTGGATAAATATTGATAGTTGTAGCAGGGAGGTGACTTATTTTCAGAAGTACAATAAATTTTACTATAGAAAAGTTTAGAATTGTTTTTATTTTTAATTAAAACACTATTCCCTTTATAAATCAAAGTCTGATCCCTTTCTCTCATCATTCTCTCTCTCTCTCTCTATTTAGTTAAAGGTATACAGCAGGCTCTCTCTCTCTCAATTGATTTAGTTAAAGGTATAGAACACGTAGCCAACAGGCTGGATGCATCATGCAGTAGCCATGCCCATGCCGGATTTAGCAAAGGGGGAAAAAGTCATGATAACTCATGTGATGCTGTCATGACGATGTGAGTTTGACACCGCTGGTGTAGAGAAATTGGGAAAACAATATATTTTTTAAATATACAGCATATATAATTAATACACATAAATACATTCTTTTTATATATTTGGTTTTTATATAAAACTTATGTCCAATGCACACAATAAAGAAATAAGTAGCGAACACCATCATTATTTTTGTGAAGTTCACCATTTCAAAATGAACTATGCAGCCAATAATTATATAACATTTATTTCACTAAAGATATGAGTTTCATGCAATAGAAATCCTATTTGTTAAATATTTGCATATTGGTTTTTTCTTTATATTTTATATTTTGTTGCTGAAGTATACATATTAGTGATGCTAGCTTGATGAAATCCTTCTGCTACAAAACATTAGAATATTGCAACTTTTGATTTCCTTTAAATTAGCTATTATCTGTCCATTGGCATACAATTCAACTTCAGAACTTCTGGTATCAGAGGTCTTTTGTAAAACTTCTCTTGATTTTCTATGTTTGTGTACATCTTCAATTTACAGATGTTGAAATACTGCTTCTTATCTTTTCAATGAGCTCTCTGAAACTATTAAGTTTCTTTCTGAAATCTTTTAAAAATCTTTCTTGGCTTTGGCTTCCCTTCTTGAGAATTTCCATGGTTTGTTCTCATATCCAGTTTGCTTTCTTCTCCTTCTCTTTCTCCACTTTGTCATTGTCTTTTCACATTTATTCTTAACAACTTCTTTAAGTTCATTCCTCTGGCTCTATCAATTAGTGTTGGACTTCAGAATGTTTCCTGATGTTATCCTTGGCCCTTTCTTTGATGTTATATCTTTGAGCTCTTTCACTATATTTTAACAATATAGTTAATCTTATTTCTGTGTGCATCATCAGCGAATGTCTATGTATAATAGAAGCATTTTTTGAAGCTAGTATTAGCTATGAAGAAATACAGCAATTGTTTAGTCAATTTCTTGATTCATTTCAGTTTCCTAAAACATAGAATGCAAATATATTTTCCTCTTTCATGTTTCTAACTTTGGCATATTAGTTTCCAATAACAGCAGCACATATTTCTTTCATGTCCTTTGGATCTTGAACTGAATTGGATGAATAGATGAATAGAAGTCATCAACCTCTTCTTCTACACCAATGGTTAAAGCATAAACTTTAATAATTGTCCTATTAAAATGTTGTCCAGAAGTCTAATCAATATTATTTCATTTTTAGTGGCATTGCAGCCTAGTACTATTCTTGCCATACACTTCCTAATTATAAAAACTGTACCATCTTGTTTTTGTTTTTCATGTCCTCAGTAATAAAGTGTGTGATCTTGTCAATGAAAGAGTCTGGTTCCAGTCCATATCAATTCACTAATGCCTAAGATGTCAAATTATTATTGCTTCATTTCATTTTTCACTATGCTGAGATTTCCTGTGTTCATGCTTCTTACAGTCTACATTTCCTATTGTAATTCTCTTTTTGCAGCATCAGATTTTTTCCCCTGTGTGTTGACATCAGCAACCACATATGCCAAACATCTTAATCTATACATGTCATAAACAATGTTAGCACTCCAAATGATCTTCAACTCTTTTTCAGTAGCATATTGTGAATGGAAAAGCCTATCAATCATTTTTATGAAACCACGTGGTTTTCTCTATGAACATAGAAGTAGCTTATCATTTCATTCTCCTGTTCATTATGATTTGGTGCCTTTGTTATTGTCACTAAAGTAATCATTCAGTACTTCCTACATTGTTGCTGTCCTGCCTGTTTTAACAGGACAGCTAGGACAGCTGAGATGACCTTGTGGGTAACATTGCTGGGACTATAAACTCTGGACATAAACTCCTCAGGGTCTTCATTCATCCATCTAAGGAAGATGCCTACTATTGTCATAATGATGCAGTACAGCAGGTCTTGTGGAGTGTGTGTGTGTGCTTAATACCATGGATGAAAACATGATCCAAACACTGGCCATAGGCATGTTTTTCCAGTTTATGTATCTATTTTACAATGTGCACCAAATCACTACATCAAAGATTGTGAAAAATATCAGGATATTATAAAAACAATCCTGTGAATTGAGATATTCAAGATCACTGTGCATAGTACATTTTTTCTATTATTTGAAAATAGATGCAATTTGAAATTAGATGTTTAGTTACCACTTATATATAATATCAGAAAATTTCAAAACCAGGTGTCGACATAGCCTGCTGATAAAATTGAGGTAAATCATGCTTACACTAACAAGTCTAATTTAGTTCTGTCCATAATAAGTCCATTTAACAGTATTTCATATAATTATAATGGGTTTTATCATATGAAAGTAGACAGGCTTTATTACCACATGACTGAACTATCATTCCTATTAAAGTGAGCTCATCCCATTAACCCATATGATAGTTGATTATGACTCAGCTGTACTTTTACTATCTTTGCAGCAGATATTAAAAGAAGCATCAATAAAATAAACTAATTAAGGTAATGTGTAAAAGAAATTTTAGTTCTAGTTTTGAGGTGAGTTTCTCTTGCAATATTTTTTAAAATATATTTTATTATATTTATTGTATATTTGGGATGTATCATCTGATTTCATCTGAAATCATCTGATTTCTTGCTTGTTGTATAGATAAATTCCTGCTCAAGTAGACAAACAAGAATAAAGTACATTTAGCATGCATTTTTGCTGGAATCTCTATCATTGTTCTGTATGTAACATTTTTATGTTTTGAATAGAGCAAATGGTAAAAGGAGGAGAACTAATTTTCATATGCTGTCCCAATGTCTTGTTCTCATGTGAACTTTCTTCCTAATGTTAAATGGGACTGTGTATATAAGCAGGAAAGTTTCATCTCTTTCTCTTTCTCATCCTTTCTTTCCATGATTTCCTCTCTTCAAAATGTAGTTTATGAAAAAAATAGGGCTTTTCTGCCCTCATCTACTTCTTAATAAATACTAAAATATTATATATATATTAGCATCTCCTGAAAGCTGGACTAAACTTTGCATCAAGGCTTTTTTAATGTGATATTCCAAAATGCTATTACTCAGTATTCTGTTAGTACTATGTTTATGTGAAGAATATATCCTCTAATAAGAGGTCCTGTTGAAATTATAGTTCCAACATATTTATTCAGAATTGTATTTCATACTTTCAAATTTGTTAACTGGACTGGTAGTTGATGCAGCCCAATAGCCTCTAGTTGAAAACAAGCACTTTTCACTTGAGGAGAAAGGAAACTATCCAAACAGCAGGGGAGATCAACTCCTAACTGACAAGATGAAACTGCAAGAGAAGGAAGACCATTTTGAATGTAACTTGGATTGGGCAGCATATAAATGTGAATTTAAAAAAAAATATAGAAAGCCATTCAATTCCCTGCCACATGATTGTATAATCAAGTGGCTAGAGAAGAGTAGAGTAGAGTAGAGTAAAATAGAGTGGAGTAGAGTGGAGTGGAGTAGAGGTAGAATGGAATGGAATGGAATAGAATAGAACAGAACAGAACAGAACAGAATAGCATTATTTGGCCAGGTGTGATTAGACACACATTTTTTTCTGGGACAAAGCTGTTACTGTACATGCAAAGCAACAGGGTAATAATAATCACAATAATAATACCAATAAGAGTGGGTAGCAGAGAATATGATAGGAAGAATAATAGTACTATAACCACACAACATGTACATATACATAAGACAGTACGGTGAGGATTAGGTGCTCAACAAAGTAATGACATGGTAGAAAACAATGAGTCCCTATGTCTAGTTGTTTTGGCATGTAATACCCTATAGTAGCATCCTGCAAGGAGTTAAAACCGTTTATGTCCAGGATGTGAAGAATTCGTAGTTATTTCTCAGTTCTCCTTCTGTTCTGCACAATATAAAGGTCTTCTGTGGAAGCAGGTTGGTTGCAATTATTTTTCTGCAGTCCTGCTGATTTGTCCTCTGGAGAAAAAATGTATTTCTTCATTAAATTGAGCATTCTCAAACAGGACAGAATTTTAAAAATATAAAGTGAGATTTTCAGGCATTCTACTTGTAGAAGAAAGCAGGAGACTCTTTAAATGTATTAGCAAGTAACACAGTCTCTTTCATTTGATGGTTAGGCCAATAGAGTCAGGAGGAAATTCAGAAAGAAGCTCATCAATTATATGCATTTTTGGCAGCAAAATTCTCTAAAACAAATTCATCTTGAATTGTTTTTCAGTTTTTCAGTATTTAGTTTTCTGAGATTCTTGCTCTTTAGTTAAAAGGAAAAGTTAGCATACTACATGCTGAATCTTCAAGGGGTGGAGAGGATATAATATAACTCTAATAGTAATTGAGCATAAATTTAATGTATTTCAAATGTTTCTCCCACAGTATGACTTTAAAAGAGACAGATTAGCTATTTTAATGTTAATGATTGTCATAGGATGTGACTTGGTTTGTGGGTTTGTTTGTATTATTAGGATTAATAATAATTTGGTGGACTTTGGTGGTAGGAAATGATACACACTAGCACAAATAAAGACATACAGCTATATCATGTAATTAATCTTCCTCCTGTCTGAATATCTTTATGATAAAGAAGCAGTCATTAATTCTGATGGTATCTTACAACATCTTGATAAAAATTATAAATGCAAAACAGATAGTGATTAGAAAATTGTAGAAGTCTTAGTAAGTTCTTTTTTCACATTATTTTCACTTTATTTCACATTATTTTCTTTCTCTAGTAGCAGTGTTCTATATCATTTTATTTGTCTAGACATGGATGTGCCTTTATTTATTTGTATGATTTTTATTTGCATGTATTTGTATGATTTTCAAACTCAAGTCTATCTCATTAAAATATACACATCAAATTGAAGACACTATAAAAACCAAAACTAAGCAGATATTTAGTTGTGTGTTTTGTATTTGTATGAATATTTTCAAACCTCTCATACTGGGTTGAGAAACTGATTAAGGTAGTTTTTATGATGCCAATACATTGGCAGATAAAGTATAAATATGCTGCATATCACTTTTCAGTGCAGAATTTTTTATATAATTTCCATTGTCATAATATTCCCAGACTTGATCTCACAAGAAAAAAAGTATGAGAACATCAATTCAGTCTATCCCATTTCATTTGTTATTTAAGGTCATGTATATTGTGTGTGTGTGTGGTTTTTTTTTTTTTGTTTACTTCAGGCTTATTGTTTGGTAAAACTTTGTTAGCATGCTCCTAAAATAAATGCATACATTATATATTTTTCTATTTTTATTTTAAATAAACCTAACATTTCAGCAGTAATCATGCATCCACTTTCTGTTTAGCATGCTATCTTGATTTAAACACATATTTTCCTATCTCTATGTTACTATCATGACATTAAAAAAATAATAATACAGCATCTTCAGGAAGTGTTGACTGTTGTAGGGAAGCTAGAGGGAGAGCCACCTCAGAAATAACTTGTCCATTTTGGATCTGAATTGCTACATATATTTAATTTATATGATATCATATAAAAATGGCTTATAGTTGTAAAACCAGAAACTGCTCTTATCACATGCAAATGTTCAAACTGCAAAAATAAAAGTATTGTATATGAGAAAGTAACCGTTCTTGGTTTGTTTTAAATCACCTTGTTTTTAAAAATGTCATGGGTATTTGCAATGGGCTGGTCCTGGAAACCTAATGGAGCAAAAACTACAAATTTCATTGATAGCAGAGTTTGATAGCAAAACCATACTTAAATTTTTCAACCATCCTTGTAACTAAATCTAGGATGATTTTGCAATCTCTTTACATTTTTTTAAAAAAATAAATATGTTTGTTCAGGTTTGCACTTTTAGTAAAGCAATACCTTAACATGCTTCAGAGAATTACTGCAGAACAGAAAAATAAAAATTGAGCAGAGGCACAGGCACTTTAAATTAAAAAGTTTGACTTAAATTCTATAAGTGGCAATTATCTTTACTTGAAGGGTTTCTGTGAGTGTCTGTAATTCGTTATTCAAAATCCTCTCCTAGAAATCAGCGATCACTCTTGCTTTCTGCAGGTCATTTACAGGTCAGTGGAAGCTATAACTGGAAACTGTTTTCAGGAGACAATTTCAGATTTAAAAACATTGGTAAGGCAGGATTGTTAAAATAACAATACCTTCTATATACTTACAATTACAATTTAAAGCACCACATCCATAAAAAGAATAAAACTGCAATTTTGTACAGCATTGCTGTAATCAATGTCATTTAAGACCTTGGTCTTCAGTGGTTCCAAATTACACCAGATATCTAATTCTTTTAATATAAAGTTTATTACAGTTTTAATACAGAATAAAAACTAACAAGAACTATATTTAGTATTTAGAATGAAAAAGAAAAATGAAAGAAAGAATAAAAGCAAAGACAAAGTTGTAGAAATCAAAAAGAAAGATTTATAAAGTGCTAACATCCAACTTTCTTTTACAGCAGCTATATATAAATATAAAATAATCTCTTTACTTATGTCTACAGCATTGTTTACATTTCCTTTATAATCTACTTTTTTCTAATTCTCAAAACCAGATACCATAAAAAATTATCTGTTTTCCAAAGAGTCAATAAAGGTTTTGCAATCATCAGTAAATTTAGACAATGTCCTAAATTTAATTAAAGCAGTCAAGTTGGCTGTCTCAACAAATTCTACCATTTTCACCATCCATTCATCCATCGTGAGTAAATTTGGATATTTCTACCACTCTTATGCATATAAAAATTCTACTGCAGTTGTCATACATAAAACATCCATCAATCCCAAAAGAAAAGTCCCTGATTTCAATTGTATAAGTGTCTTTAAAAAATTCTGATTTATTCTATGCAATTGAGTTCACTTTTTTTCTGGCTTTTCTATGTGTCTACCAAGCACGGTAAAATATCCTTCTTTTTGGTTACCCTTCCAGTATAACTTCATTTATTATACTCAAATATTGTCAACCATAACAAAACTGAAGAAGCTACTTAGATAAGACATCATCAAAGGAAAAAAAAGTCTAGTTGTCTTTTAAAAAAAACATATTTGGAACATACCTTAAATAATTACAGTTCTTTACCATAAAAGCAAGTATAGTTGCTTATTGGATATGTCCATTTTTCAGTATCCACCTGAATATCATATTGTTATTAAAAGTTTTCACACTGTTTTATATATTGTTTTCTATAGACTTACTGGACAAAACTACCAACCTGTTCTTTAAAATCCATGAATGGTTGTCCAAATATCCAGGTAACTAATAAATCTAACCTTTCTGAGCAGATGTATAAAGTTAAAGAAACTAATTGATCATGTCAGTACAAAGGTGTTGTTCATTCTGCAAAGGCCAAGTTAATTCATATTGATGTGATTCAAATTAACCTTAATCAGCTACTAGGCTGACTCTGATTTCATTACTGGATGTGTTGTACTTAGACATCTCCTTCCTTTAAAAACCCCTCAAACGTATTTCATCTTTGCTTAAAAAATAATAATAAAGGCCCATTTACATATCAAGTCTTATTAATGTAATTGGCTTTAAGATTGACTTTTTTTTTCATGTTGTCACTTTTGGTTTCCATTAATTTTGAAAAGGTCACATAATTCAATCTGATGTGATATAAATTAACCTCAAATGTTTCCATCCTTCTTTAAAATGATAGGTCATTGCTTTAAAAAATACATTCTTGTGACGAAGATAGCATGCATTTTGTTTCTAAACAACTGAGAAGGCTTGGGACATAGACTTTTGATTATGCTGACTGCTACATACATTTGTAGAGGGATGATATATCCTTCTGCACACATTTTTTCTCTGGTTTTGTCTTAAAATATTATTGGATACCTGGAAGTGTGGTAGAGCTGATTAAATGGATCTATTGATTATTTTGATCAATAAGATTATAGACTATTAGTTTTATGTACTTTATTTATATTTTTATGCTTTTGTATTTTTCTTGTTTTTAAATGATAGACATTTTTTCTGATTATTTTTTAAAATTTGTTTTAATTGTTTATAGGCCGCCCAGTCATGCATTCAGAAAGTATTCAGTTTTCAGTTTTGCAATTTTGTTATGCTGCAGCCTGATTCTATAATTGTTGAAATTCATTTTCTTCTTATTAATCTACATTCAACATCCCATCATGACAAAGTGGAAACAGAATTGTAGAAATGTCTGTAAATTTATTAAAAAGAAAGAAAACCCCCTGAAATACCACATTGACATAAATATCCGGACCCTTTGCAACAACAATTGAAATTTAACTCCAGTTTCCCACCCCTATTTCTCTTTATAGTTGCTGATATGTTTCTACGCCTTGATTGGAGTACCATACATCCAAGACAACACAGGAGTAGCTTAGGAACAACTCTGTGAAAAGGCCTGACTTGAACCCTATTGAACATCTCTGGATGGACCTGAAAATGGCTGCTCACTGATGGTCACCATCCAACCTGACTGAACTTGAGAGGATTTACAAGGAAGAATGGCAGAAAATTGCCCAATCCAGGTATGCAAAGCTTGTTGCATCATACCATCCAAAAATTTGAGACTGTAATTGCTGCCAAAGGTGCTTCAAAAAAGTACTGAGTGAAGATCTGAATGCTTATCCCAAGTAAAAGGACTCTGAATACTTTCTGAATGTACTGTGTGTATGAAAATCGGTAATATTATATATTACTTATATATTACCTAATATATTTTCTTAAAATTTGAAGCAATAATATTTTTTATTATTTGATTTGTTCACGGTTAGTCTGAACACAACCATATAATTGTTGACATAGAAAACTTCACCTAGGCCACTGAACCTAGTTTTCTACATCCTGTATATTTGTATTATTTATTACACAACAATTTGTATATTGCCCAACTGCAGAGGCTTTCAGCAATTTATGATAACTACAATCCAAATCCTTGCCTGATCACATAAAACATTGTAATATATCATCATTATTACATTTATAACATCAAAAAGCCAACAACAGCATGCAAATTTAAAGCAACTCCAATAAATGGGACTTCCTCATCTGCTGTTCACTATTCCAATGAAAATGAATTCCCATTCCATCAGTCATTGGTCCCAAAGTTGACATTGTTACTATTAGGAAGATTTCCTAACATGTTAAATTTAAAATACAATTTTAAATTGCAGGATATTTCTCCCCTTGTAATTTAACCCTTATTGCTTCTGGAATATAAAGAATGAGAGTCAAGCTATGTGACACCTATTTAAGTATTTAATTGATGATTACACTCCAAGTATGTTTTTTAATCTATAGTTATAGATCCACACAACAGAGACATCCAGACTACACTTAATTAGTCTGCTAATCAGAATTCATGGAATACTTTAGCAACTGCTTCTATCAACCTCAAACTGCCTTCCTGTTCTTCAAATTAGGTCTTCACAATTACTCAGTGGAGTGTACTGTACAGTCTCTTGTCAGAGAATTCTGAGTTAAAACAAAAGTCAAGTGGAACTCTCCTTTTCTTTGTTGTATGTTGTACTTTGTCTACTTCAAATTGAACAGCTGGTATGCCGCTTTTATTTTAGTTTGAATGTTAATGAGATGATTTTGCATTCAACTTCCTTCACTAAACTTATTTTGAACTTAACTTACCTGATATTATCTTTAAAATTAACTGGCTTCTACTATCCTCCATAGCTATTCTATTTTATTTCCAGGTTTTCACAGAAACATTTACAAGACCACATTGGCTTGCACTGATGATGATACCTAGTTTGGGTAATGAAATGTCTGCAAGAAAACAAGCAAGCTCAGAGAGCACCAAGGACCCATCAAAAATATGAGAAATTCATATATGACCCAAGGATTATACATTTATAAAATCTTCAAAGGTTCATTCCTCCTACCTGTAACCAATCTTGTCCCTCCATCTTAGTGAAAAGAAAAGTAATTTTGGGGATGTAGTTTGAAACTGAACTAAGTAGAATTGTTACAACTTTAAATATAACTATTAGTATAGTTATAACCATAACTATAACTTTTAATGAGCTTTTCCTGGCTTAGGAAGATCTGAATTGAAATGTAAGTCATGAGTACTGTAGATTTCTCACACTATAATGTTTTCACATTCTAGCAAAACATCACTAATGCAATGGTTGTCTTCTTGTGTTTATATGTTCATAGCTATATTTATAATCTATGTGGGATTTTACTTGTATTGACAATTTGGTGCTTATTGGAAACTGGCCATTAATTGATGCTTCTCACTCATAGCAAAAATTCCATAGCATTTCAGATCTATGCTTAAGTGCAAGTTTTCCTGACTCCAGAGAATCCAAAGAAAGTATATACAAAGAGTTTAAATGTCTACTGTTCCAAAATATAAATATTTCATTCTTCTATGTTCCGAGACTGATTTCAAATGTAGCTAAGTTACACATTTATAACAATCCCAGAAAATAAGTCACTACTGCATTGTTTTCAGTAAAATGTAAACATACATATATACATTTTACTTAGGAGACATTTGCTTAATTGATCAATTACCATATAAATAAATGTGGACCATAATTTTAGCGGATACAAAAAGTATATTAATATTAAGAGTATTTTTCATAATAACAATGTTTATTCTCTTTCATAAGACCAAATGTTTAAGAAGAAAAACATGCAATAGAAAAATAGTATCTTGCAGAATAAGGAAAGAAAAATCTCACTTTTTTTAAAATTTTAAAAAAGTTTATTTACAATTATAAAAAACAAAACACACAGACTTACAGTCACAAATAACATAAATACGTAACAGTACGTATTTGAACAGTACACTTTTGAAATAATCAATGAAAGAGTTTCAAAAGAGATAGTTGCACAGATGGTATTAATTCCCACGAAGACACTTTGAACAGAGGACATAAAATGCCTTGTATCTGAAGGCTGATTTACTTTGACTGAATTATGTTGGATCCTTTTCAGGACTTGCTGAACTGAACTTTTTATTTTGTTTTTACAAGATTTATTGGATTAATAGTACTTGGTAGATGTTTTTAACTAAACATTTTTGAGCTTTTAATTATGGTTCTAGTTATCACAATGCATCATTTATAAAATGTATTAATATACAAAAAATACAAATTATATAAATGTAATTTATCATCAAAGCAACCACAATGGTAAATTATAATAGACTTTCATAGTACAAATTCTCTAAGCATTAGTGAACCATTTGTCTTTACACTGTGTCCATTTCAATTAAAATACTATTTATTAAAGGGAGAAATGCTGTAATGAGTGTCATTATCTTTAATCATTCTTAGCAGTGTATTTTGCTTAGGTAACCATTAAGAGGAAAAACATGCAATAGAAAAATAGTATCTCGCAGAGTAAGGAAAGAAAAACAGTGATTTTTTAAAAAAAACAATAACTAATATATAGTATATTTTGAGCCATAGCTGAACTATGAAGCTGGAGTTGCATTGGCTACCGATTTGCTTCCAGGTTCAATTCAAGGTGCTGGTTGTCACCTTTAAATCCCTTCATGGCTTGGAACCAGGTTATTTGAGGGACCGTCTCTTGCTGGTCACATCTACCTGACTCATCACAGTGGGGAGGCAGGGAATGCTGCAGGCTCCATCCCCAAGGGAGATACATTAAAGAAGATACGTGAAAGAAAGTTGGACCAAGTGTTGATCTTATTTCAGTTTAACAATACATCACTAGTGAGAAGAAATGGGAAAAGTGAGCATGTTAACAAAGTCACTAGATTTACTAGATTCAGAATGGCTTAGATAACATGGTTTCTTGATTGCCATATGTTATGTGAAATAAGTTATTGTGTCTGTATATGGTGTTTGTATATGGTATTTTTTTGTGTGTGTGATTTATTAAATAAATCAGAGTTAAGGAACCCATAATGTGAAACCAATCAATGTGTTAATAT
Organism: Naja naja; assembly: GCA_009733165.1. Lineage (NCBI taxonomy): Eukaryota > Metazoa > Chordata > Lepidosauria > Squamata > Elapidae > Naja > Naja naja. The sequence continues at coordinate 38,603,816 of CM019151.1, forward strand.
ATGAAGAGTTAAAAATGATACAATAAAGCTAGTTATGGATAATAATTTCTTTCAATTGACCATGATGATGAATCATCCATTTGCTTTATTCTTTATTAATGAATAATACATACTTTGTTTTTTTTAATTCGTTTTATTTAATAATTAAACATAACCAAACAAACAAACACTGACATAAACAAAACGTAATCAAACACAAAACATATGTTACAGTCGAACCTAGTACGGCTAGGCTCATATCATTCATTGTCCATCATTTGTTAAGTCCTATTCAGAAAGTCTGTTAAGTCTTTTTCTTATCTAACCATCCATAGAAGTTGTTCCAAGTTTTGTAATAGTCCGTTTCTTCCTTATTTTTAATTTCCATTGTCAATTTGTCCATTTCTGCGCACTCAATTATTTTCTTCGTAAGTTCTGCTTCTGTTGGAGTTTCAGTGTTTTTCCACTTCTGTGCAAAGGCCATCCTTGCCGCTGTAATAATATGGATCATTAAATAAAAGATTTCCTTCGGATAGGTCTTATTGGTGATTCCCAGTAAAAAAATTCTGGTTTGAAATTAATCTCTACATCACAAATTTCTCGTAAGCATTGATGTATTTCTTTCCAATATTCCTGGGCCTTTCCACAACTCCACCATATATGATAATATGTACCTCTTTCCTTATTACACTTCCAACAAAAGGAGGAAAATTTATTATTCATTTTAGATAGTCTTGTTGGTGTTATATGCCATCTATAAAATAATTTATACAGATTTTCTTTAAATGGAATTGCAAGGGTTATTTTTTTATTTCTAGTCCAAATATTTTGCCAATCATTCAAAGCTATGCTGTGACCAAAATCTCTCATCCAGCGTATCATTGTTTCTTTGACTGTTTCTTCTTCCAATTTAGTTTGTAATAATACTTGGTATGTTTTTTAATCATTTTTACATCTGGTCCTAACAAGATTTCATCTAATTCCGTCCTAGTTTTGCTAATACCCAATTCCTTTTTGTCTTCTGCATGTTTAGCTTGGAGTTGTAGATAGGCCCACCATTCCAATTCTATTCCCTGTTCATTCAACCGCTGTCTAGTTTGTAAATCTCCTTTTTCATCTAACAGTTCTTCATAAGTAATAATTTTATCGTATCTTAGCAGGTGTGGATGCATCAACGCTTCTAATGTTGATATCCAGATTGGTATTTGAATGTACATTTGTTTCTTAATTTTGAACCAGGTGTGTAGAAGTGTCTGTCTTACTTTGTGTTTCAAAACGTAGCTGTGTCCCTTTAAACTATCTTGTCTAAGAAAAAGTGCCATCCTGTCTGGAGATTATAGCCTTCTAATGTTAGTATCCTTGTATTTGTGTGATTTATCCAGTCTTTTATCCAAGTCATAATTGCAGCACTATAATACAGCTCCCAATCTGGTAGGCCAAATCCCCCTTTCAGTTGCATCTTGTAGTAATTTTAGTTTTATCCTTGGTCTTTTTTTTGCCAAATAAAATTTGATGTTAATCTATTTAATTCATCAAAGAAGGATTTTTTTAATTTTATGGGGGCGTTTTGAAAGAGAAATAGAATTTTGGTAAGATATTCATTTTAATCGTGGCTATCCTGCCCATAAAGGATAATTTTAAATTGTTCCATCTTATTAGGTCTTCCCTTATTTGTTTGATAAGTGGGTCATAGTTGTCTTTCTTCAGTGTGCTATATCTGGGGATATAATGATTCCTAAATATTTAATTTTTTCAACAATTTCAATGCCCATTGTTGAGGTCAGTAATTCTTTCTGTTTACTTGTCATATTTTTAGTAATCATTTTTGTTTTCTTTTTATTTATTTTTAATCCTGCTACTAAACCAAATTCATCCAATTTTTGTAAAAGTTTAGGTCCTGAAGATTGAGGTTCTTCCAGAATGAAAAGAAGGTCATCTGCAAATGCCTGTAATTTAAATTCTTCCCTTTTTACTTTTAGTCCTTTTATATCATTGTCTTTTTTAATTGTCCTAATTAAAGCCTCTAATGTCATAATGAACAGCAGTGGTGACAATGGACAGCCTTGTCTCGTTCCTTTTTGTATTTGAAACTTTTCTGTAAGTCCCCCGTTAATTAAAATTGTAGCATATTGTTTTTGATAGATAGCCTTAATTACATTAGAGAATTTAGGTCCTAACTTCAAATATTCACTTTGTTGTAGAATAAAGTCCCATTTCACATTATCAAATGCCTTTTGGGCATCTAAGAATAGCAATGCAGCTTGTTCTGCACTCCGATCCTCATAATACTCTAATATGTCCAACGCTACTCTGATATTGTTTCTAAGATGTCTCTGAGGGAGAAAGCCATTTTGATCAGGGGATATGAGTTTATTAAGTATTTTTTTTAGTCTCTCTGCCAAGATCGTCATAAAGATTTTATAATCTACATTAAGGAGAGATTGGCCGATAGTTCCCTGGTTCTGTTAGATCGGAGCCTGATTTGGGAATGATGGATATTTTAGCTTCTTGCCATGATTGAGGACAATTCGCTTTGTCTAAAACTTCATTGAAAATTTTTACCATTTCCTTTCCTAAAATTTCTTGTTGTGCTTTATAAATCTCTGCTGGTAAGCCATCTGGACCTGGGACTTTATCTATTTTTGTTTGTTGATAGCCTCATAGACTTCTTGAAGGGTTATAGAATGGTTTAACGCTTTTTCATCTTCTTCTGAAATTTGTGTGAAATCTGTATTTTTTAAGTATTTTAAAATTTGGTCTTCTGTAACATGATTTGTCTCTGTGTATAGATCTTTATAGTATTTTTGAATAATCTGCCTTTTATCCTCCTCTTTATAACATATATCCCCTTGTTCATTTCTTAATTTAGTAATCCATCCTTTTTCATTTTGTTTTTTAAGTTTAGAGGCTAACCAACGTCCTGGTTTATTTGCATTTTCAAATTGGTATTGCTTTGTCCTCTTTAGTTTCTGAGCTAGTTCCTCCTTCTCAGTTAAATTTATTTTATGTTTGATCTTATCCAATTGAAATTTGACTTGCTCATCTTGTGGGGTGGTTTGGAGTCTTTCATGCCATTCATCATATTCCTGCTGTAATTTTATTTTCTTTTGTCTTTTTCTCTATTTTTCCTGGCCATGTATTTAATAGACACTCCTCTCATCACTGCTTTGGCAGTATCCCAATTGTTTTGAAGGGAGGTGTCTTGAGGGTTATTTTCTTGAAAAAAAATCTAATTCTTTTGTCAGTATATTATTAAAAACTTCATCTTTTAAAATCGACCTCTGGAGCATCCAATTGTTTGATTGTGGTTGTTGTCCTTCCCATCTAAGCCTAATCATATTATGGTCTGCTAGTGTAGTTGGTTCCATTGTTATATCTAGAATTCCTGAGTTTAATTTTTTGGTCACCCAAACCATGTCAAGTCTTGACCAGGACATGTGGCGGTTAGAATAATAAGTAAACTGTTTTTTCTTCGTATTCCTCTCTCTCCAGACGTCATGCTAGTCAGAATGAAGTATATCTGAATACAATTACTGTCATATTCTTCTGTTCATTCGTTTCATTAGTGCTCATTAAGTTTTACAATGGATTTTCCATATGTTATGTTTGCAAATGCAATTAAAATTATCAAGGTTTAAAAAGCAGTGTTTTTCATCTGATTATTTAAAACATAAAAAGACAAATATAATTTTTCTTAAAAGAATCTTCAGGCATTGACCTTTGTGTCTAGAGTATTTCAATTTTAACATTCTTCTTGCCTTCAAACTGATGTTGAACAGTGGAAGTTTTCTGCTTTGAATGATTGCTCATGAATGCTATGGCTAGGTTGGATTTACTGTCTTTCAACACCTCTTATCAGGCACCAAGAAAATAGTCAGACTGACAGCCCCTTGGAACATTTCAACTCAAGAATGACAAGACAAAAATGCCTTAAGGACGATATTGAAGAAAAAAAGCCCTTGGGCATTAAAGAAAAAGTGAGTAACTAAGGTTTAAAAATGTTAACAAAGCCGAGCAGCATAATTCTTAAAATAAAGCTTCATTTTAAATATTCTAGCTAGGTATGGTGATTAATTAGCATGTATGGGTAGCCACTGTACACTTTCACTTAGGCTAAAGAAGAAAGTACATAGCGTTATTCTTACTTGTTTATTGTTAACGAAATAGGAGCATTATCTATGTTTGGTGCCTTGAGTTATTTATAAATTAATAAAGTTTAAAATAAAAATAAATAAGTAATAGGGCTGTCTTACTTTAGTTTTATGTTTATAACTATATTGACAATGCATATTTAAATAAAGAATAAATGAGGTTTTTAATTGTACAAATTGCATGTTTGTGCTGCCAAGTCTCAGTGGCTGCTGCCTGAAGCAATTGATTATGCTATCAATGACAAATAAGCCCTGCCTTATTGCTGACTCTTTTTTATTCTCATAAAATGTTAGCTCAGTTTATTTGTAAAATACAGGAGCACCTTTTGTGCTTTAATTCAGTTTAATTTAATTTAAATACAATTCATAACATCGAGTTGGTATTAAGACTTTCAGACTTCAAGAACTGGTTAAATAGAACAGAAAACAAAAACTAGTAAACAATTTAAGAAAACATTTTATAGTTTACATTCTATGTGAGTGTCAGGACTTTCATCCAATGTATGGCAGATAAAAATTACTCAAAGCCAGTTGCTGGGGATTAATTCAGAATTATTCCTAGCTATATCACTAATATAAAGAATGTATAATTTGCTCTCTACAAATAAAGGTAATAAATCCTTCTTTAGGTTTTCATCTTTCTTGTTTGTTTGTATTTTTATGGGAGAAGAAGAAGGGTTCAGCTCATTTTTAACTATGATCAAACAGAATATTATAGGTCAGTATTTCTGTTATATGGATAAATAAAAGAAATTAACATATCCATTCTTTAGGTTCTGGGCTGATCTTGTTTTTTATATAAAACTAAAATAGATTTTTATAATCCATGTTTTATTAGTCCACAGTCCATTATATACTGATATTTTCCACATTTTGAAAATATAAGCCAGCTGTATCATATCTTTAAATCATATTATTCTTTCCAAAAGCATGAAAACAAATTTATGATTGGTAAAACAAAATGAAATGATAGTGGACCAATCCTATATGTGTGTCCCTACCATTGTTTTATATTGCCAACCAAATGGGTTTATCAAATTACTTTCATGTTTTGATCACAAGAAATATATTTTATATTCTATCAGACCTTTTATTGTTATTATGGAGTATTCCAACTCTGTATTTGAAAGTACTTGAAATAATAACCACTTTAACATTGCAATTTAGTAGTTTCTGAAGAAATTGTGGTTTTGGAATGAACACACTTTGGAATTGTAGTAATATTAAGGAGTTTCAGATGCTGCTAAGTGCCAAACTGTGGAAAAATTTTTTAACTGAATATGTTTCCATTTCTTAAAAAAAATACATATGTAATAAGTACATTCAAATATAAAATATGAAAGATAAAAGGAAAATAAATAAAGGAACAGGTAAATAAATCAGGAAATAGAAAAAAAGAACAAACATTAAATCTGTTATCCCAATGCTCCTCTTTCTTTTGTATCTTTTAAGACTTTAGTTGTAATTTCTGTATTTTTTTCTTGCAATATCAATTTAGATATGTCTTTTGCCATTTGTACATCCATTGTCAAAACAAGTGTTGTACATTGCCAGGTATTACATGAAATAAAAACACCATGAATATTTGAAAATATTCATTTTCAAACATATTGTTGTCATAACTATTGTGAAGAATATCAGAAGCCACTGCTTCATATTTTTCTAATTCTTCTACTAAAAATCATATTAATTAAAATAATATTTTAAATCAAGTTAATAAATTATTCTAAATACATTACATTAATTAAAATATTTTTATACATGCATCTGTATTTATGTATACACACACAGAGAAAGAAAACACCTCAGTGTTAAGAGTAGAAATTATAGAATTTCTTATTCCCAGGTCACAAGCAAATTTGAAGAAATTCAAAAGTCCAGTTACAAGCAATTCTAATTTATTTTTTTCAGAGCTGTGCAAATTCTGAGGCAATTTAGAATAATTTGTATATCTAATGTGCATCAGATAAAAGTTAGACACCATAAAGTAAGTTGGCAATGGATTTATTTTACTATTGGTAGTAATGTAAGGTTGCCATCAGATCTGTCAAAATAGTCTGAGCATCTGTTTAGTGAAAAGAAAACAAAATTTTATTTTTATTTTGGTAAATAAATTATTGCAAGGACAGATATGACAAGTAAGCTCATTTATTGTTTTGGAATAGCACTACACTTTACAAGTTAACATCAGTGGTGAGATTCAAAAATTTGTATTACCAGTTTGTGGGCGTGGCTTGGTGGGCATGGCAGGGGAAGGATACTGTTAAATCTCTAGTCAGAGGTGGTATTTGCGGTTCTCGAACTATTCAAAATTTCTACTACGGTTCTCCAGAACTGGTCAGACCTGCTGAATATAACTTCTGATTAACATCCCAATGAGAACATTTTTAAAATATCATCCACTATAGTTGATCTTCGCCAAAAGGCCAAGGCATGACTATAAAAGGTTTATGTGATACATAGGGTGTTATAAAGATAATGGTATGCAGATGCGTTTTTTGTGTTTGTTTTAAAATATATAGTAAAAAGCCATCCTTTTTTCCTAAGTAAATATAGTATTGGCCTTGTTGTATAAATGTATGTATCACGGTGTAAATGATCACATCATTTATACAATGAAATTTTATTCTTCTTGAAAAATATTCCAGAACCATGGGCCATAGGTGCTGAAAAGTACCAGGTAAAACCCATTAAACTCTAGGACATACAGGAAAAAGTAATATTATAGTTACCATGTGTATATGCCAAGGAGCTTTAAAATGGTTTAAATTGATTTGATTAACATTTATTTTACTTATTTATTTATTTATTTGATTTGTATGCCGCCCCTCTCCCGAATGGACTCGGGGCGGCTCACAGTTAAAACCAATACAATAAATAATTACCTAAAATAGAATTAAACCCACAAGCCAAATTACTAAAACAAATTATAAAACAACCCCCAAGAGGAGTCAGCACAGCGCAGCCTGCTCAAATAGCCAAGTTTTCAAGTCGTGGTGGAAGGTGCGGAGGTCAGGGCCAGGCGGAGCCCAGAGGTAGTTGGTTCCATAGGGTGGGAGCTGCCACAGAATAGGCCCTCCCCTGCGTCAGCAAGCGACATTGAGTTGCAGGCGGCACGCCGAGGAGCCTGCCTGTCGCTTGTACAGGGCGGTTGGTATTCAATGCCGCAGTAGAGTTCCCGTGATAGCCGGACCCATGTCTCATAGGACTTTGAATGTCAATACCAAAACCTTGAATCTCATTTGGAGGGCAACTGGCAACCAATGCAGGCCACGCGGGAGGGCGTAACATGGGAGAACCGGGAAACTCCCATCACAACCTGCGGCAGCATTTTGCACCAGTTGAAGCCTCCAGATGGTATGCAAGGGCAGTCCTAGATAGAGGCGTTGCAGTAGTCAAGCCGAGGTGACAAGTGCCTGAGTGACCATCGGGAGGCATCTCGGTCCAGATATGGGTAACTGGTGAACCAGCGGGACCTGGGCAAAGGCCCCCTGGCCACGGCTCCCACCTGCTCCTCCAACCTGAGCCATGAGTCCAGGAGGACCCCCAGATTCCGTGCCCTGTCCATGGGGGCAACACCTCTCCCCATGACCAAAGATGGAATCTCTTGACTGGGCGAGATGTCTGTATGCACAGCCACTCTGTCTTAGCAGGATTGAGCGAAGCATGTTACTGTCCATCCAGATCCGTACCGCATCCAAACAGCGGGACATCACGGAGAGGGCATCACTGATGTGGCCTGGGGTGGAGATGTATAACTGCGTATCATCAGCGTACTGATGATACTTCACCTAAAACCGTGGATGATCTCACCCAGCGGTTTCATATAGATGTTGAACAGGAGGGGTGAGAGGACTGACCCTGAGGGACCCCACAAGTGAGAGCCCTTGGAGTGACCTCTGCCCCCTGCCAACACTGATTGCGGCGTCCCAAGAGGAAGGAGGCTGAACCACTGCAATACAGTGCCTCCCACTCCCAACCCCGAGACGCACAATAAGATACCATGGTCGATGGTATCGAAAGCCGCTGAGAGATCTAACAGGACCAGGACAGAGGAAAAACCTCTGTCCCGAGCCCTCAGGAGATCATCCATCAGTGTGACCAATGCCATCTCCGTGCTATACCCGGGTCAAAAGCCCGATTGGTACGGATCCAGGTAGTCTGCTTCCTCCAGGAAAAGTGGAAATTGCTGAGCCACCACACTCTCGACAACCTTTGCTAGAAAGCGAAGGTTGGAGACCGGACAAAAGTTGTTCAATTCAGCTGGGTCCAGGGCAGGCTTCTTCAGGAGAGGCCTCACCACTGCCTCCTTCAAGGCAGCGGGAAAGGTACCTTCCCCCAGAGAAGCATTGACCACTGCCCCGAGCCAGCCGCATGTCACCTCCCTGGAGGCATAGACCAACCAGGAAGGGCATGGGTCCAACAAACATGTGGTGGAACTCAGTCGTCGCATAATCCTGTCCACTTCATCCTCAGAAACAGGATCGAACTCAGTCCAGATTACATTAGCTAGACCACTTGCACCCTCGGCATCAGACCACGGCAAATTGGATTCAGCCCCGAATCCGGCGATCTTATCCTGCAGGAACTGACCAAATTCCTCAGCTCGGCCCCACAAGGGATCGCCACACCCTGGATGAAGGAGGAGCGGGCGACCCCAAACAGGGCAGCTGGGTGGTTTCCTGCAGATGCTATGAGCAGAGAAATAGAACCCTTCTGGCAGCTCTCACAGCTACCAGATAGGTCCTGATATAGGCTCTCCACTGGGCTCGGTCAGACTCGAGCGGGTCGACCTCCACCTGCTCTCTAGACCCTTCTCCATCACTTCATCTCCCGGAGCTCCTCGGTATACCAGGGAGCCACACGGGATCTGGCGATGGGTAAGGGGGCATGGGGACAACTCTGTCGAGAGCCCCATGGCTGCGCTGCCAAGCGGCCGCCAGGGGTCTCGGCAGAGCTGTGGACCAGGGATGTAGGAAAAGACCCCAGTTCTGCCTGGAACCTCTCCGGTCCATCAGGTGCCTGGGGTGGAACCACCTAAGAGGCTCCTCATCCCAGCAGTGTGGGGCAGCTTGTCAAAAAGCCAGCCATAGGAGATAATGATCTGACCATGGAACGGGGTGGATAATAAGATCGCCACTCCCCAGATCATTACGCCACTGCTCGAGACAAAAACCAGGTTGAGCATGTTGCCCCCTTGTGAGTCGGGCCATCAATCACCTGAGTCAGATCCATGGCCACCATGGAGGCCATGAATTCCTGGGCCAAAGCCGCGCACCCGAGAGAGGGCAAGTTGAAGTCACCCAGAACGATAAGTCCTGGGAACTCCACCCAAAACCGAGATGGCATCAAGCAGCCCAGGCAGGGCAGCTGCCACACAGCTGGGGAAATGTATGTGAGCAGCAAGCCCATCCACTCTCAGACCCGCATCTCAAAGGAGGGCTTCACACCCCTATCTCGGAACAGGGACCTCCCTTGGAATCAGGGCTTCTCGAATAACAACAGCCACCCACCCCTTCCCTGGGCTCGTGGCGGTGCAACACCTGAAAACCTGGGGGCATAGATCAACTAGAGGACTCCCCCTCTGGGCCCACCCAGGTCTCAGTGATACAGGCCAGATCCGCGGCCTCCTCCTCAATTACCTCACAGAGGAGGGTTGCCTTATTAGCCACAGACCTGGCATTAAAGTACACCAGCTGGAGTCCAGGGCCCTAGATCCTGGGTCCCCAGGGCATTGGGAAGAGGCATTGGGGTGGACACCCACATAAAGACATGGGGCATGCTCCCTTAACTGATCTGGCCCCGCGCCTCGTCACCTGCCAACCCAACCACCCTGGAAATCGTCTCCCACCCTGACCTCCAGGCACCCCTGGCCCCCAGCACCCCCACCCCCCCACCCCGATCTGGGCTGCTGAGTCCCCTCCTTGCCACCCCCTCTAACCCCCTTAAGAAATGGTCTAAAACCGAATCAATAAAGCCCCACCAGCCCTCTTATTGCCTCCCAAGACCCCAACCCTTCCCCGCATGTACCATCTCAGGGTTCCATGACCCGTCCTGAGATAGGCCATTGATAGTCCAGGAGGCCAAACCCAGGAGAGGCACTCCCTCAAGGCCTGCAGCTCTGTCAGAGAATAGGTCCGGATCTTGTAATGATGGAGTATCTGGGGGATAGTTAGTGGTTGAAAGAAAAGTCCGGCCATTACTGATGTTAAAGATGTTAAAAATGGTAATAGCAGCACCCAATGGAGTCCAAATAACCGGCTACCGGGGGGTCCAAAGTCATATATCAGGACTGCCCTCTCACAAAAGTCCTGTGGGAAGATGGTACAAACCCATGCTTGGGCCAGCAGCCACAGCTCTCACCACAGGGCTCTCCGAGAAGTCGATGGGGACAGGTGACACAAGCCAGGCCGTATTAACAGGGAAAAGGCATCCCCACCGTGCTGCCCTCTCACCACAGCAAATCGGCAGGGGATATCCCAAAACCCCAGGCCAGCAACCATCAGGTGGAGAGGAAGAAGGGGAGGCATAGTTCACAGTCCATGACCAGGCAAAGATGTAACAGGCCAAAGAAAACAAGGCAAGAATAAGGGAGCAGGGGAAAGGGAGGCGGGCAAAGCCTCTGGCCCCAAAAAAAAATGCCAGGAGGGACTGCTCACACACCAGATGGTGGTGAAAAGTTGATGGTACAAGGAGACCAAGACCGGCTGCAACCTCGGGCCAACACCGCCTTCACCTCTAGGCCCAACAAGGCCATTCGCCGATCCACTGTCCTCATCCTCACCATCTTGGTCAATGGCGGTGTTGTCATCCGCACCCAGGTCACCCAGTTCTTAATGGTGCCCTCCCAGCTGCAGACAAGTCACCGCTGCCACCGACTGCGTTGCTGTTGCTGCTGCTCCCTGCTGTCACTGCTGCCACCGGCGACCTTGCGGACCCTTAAGATAAACGGGACCCAAGCGAAATGGTGCCAGGGCGAAGACTGAGTCATGGGCGCTGGCACTGATGTCCTCTGTGCCCTAAACACCGCCCTCTTCCTGGGAACACTCCCAGCACCGAGAACCTGTCGCCACTGCCACTGGCGACTTCACTGCTGCTCCTCGCGCCGCCACCCGGCGGCCGTGGCTTCCCAGGGCAAGCAGGACCATGCATGAAAACTCAGGCCAGCTGGGAAAGGCAACGCTCCAGCACCAAAACTCCATCGCTGCTGCCAGCGACCCCACCTGCTCCCCCCACCATCACCGGCCCCACCGGCTGACAGTTCCCCAGAGCAAGTGGGCAGCAGAAGTCAGATGCTAGGCGGGGCTGAAACACCGCCACTCCTGCCACTCATCTCGTTCGCCACCTCCTTCTCCCGCCACCCACTGTCCTGCCTGCCAGCTGATCAGCTTGGCGGTCAGAGCCGCCGCTCAGAAACAGGCAGGTATGGCCCGCGCTGGTACCCACCATCCCACCAGGTCTTCAAATATCCGAACCTGGGGTCGGGGAAAACAAAATGCCTCCACACCTCCTCACAGACCACTTTCAAACCACACCACCCGGGGCGCATGGACGACTGCCACCTTTAGGGGCATGTGCAGAAAGATTTCAAAAGGATGTTGAAAAGTGTGGATGTCCAAGACCTATTGCACCATAATTCATAGCTGAGATGCTGTCCATGGCTTCATTTCATTCAGCCTTAACTACATAAGGATGATAGTTGAGTTGGCTTAATGAAATGTGTCTAACTTAAATTGGTTTTAACACCTAAATACATTTATTTCCCTTTAGAATTTAAATGGTCCTTGGTTATACAAGACTCTTGGAAGTTATGTGTATTTTGTGACAGTTTTTATTAAGGGTTGGAAAATGTTCACCTTCTATAGGCAGTTACTATACTAAAGTAATTCCAGAAATGCACTGATAAATGTTTTGAATTTACATTAAGGAGCTCAATAGTTCATACCTGTGTGAACAGCTCCTGTTTCTAAACTGACTTATGTCCTGTAGAGATTAAGGACATGGGCCTGCAGGAGATTAAGATGTCAGCTGCTTTAAGTGACACCCAATCCATTTTATTGACTCTAGCTCTATCCTGCAAAACAAGCACTTTTGAGGAAAACATAATGAAAATTTTGAGTGGCTTTATGGGCTGAGGTATAATGGCTTTTCAAAGGCTGTTGCTAAGTGCTGTGAGAAGGTCTGTAAATGAAACCACAACATCTGCTATAGATGCCAGGCTGGCACATGTCACTGCATACTAATATGGCTGTGTATACCATTACTTTTAAAAAAAGAAATACTAATGCTGTGAAGTGAGGACATCAAGCTTCATTCATTGTACTGGACAGGCTATTACTTTTCACTCCTTTCATTCTTATTTCAAGGTGGTATGCCATTTCAAGGCCACACAAGGCTCTGATCTGATTTCTAATTGTTGGTTTTCAATAACCAAGGCACAGGCTATAAAGACTATTTCTGCTACTTACTTTTAATGCTTTGCTAAACTTAGATTAGCACTGATCTATGCTTACTGAGAATGTGTTTCTTTTGGCCAAACTGAAGAATTGTTAGATTAATTTTGGGTTCCAGAACTGGATATCTGTGCCAGAAACACAGTTACCAAACAAACAAATTCCAATATTCTAAGAAAATAACTTATTCAGGACTATTTAGAAAAAAAATTGCCTTTATTTTAATTTGTGAAATGTGAGCACTTATTTCACAAGAGCGACTGTGGTTGAAACTATACACAGAGCACAAATATATTTGCAGAGGTTCCAAACAGCACCCAGAAACAATGAAACAAATAAGACAAACCACATAGAGAAGTAGCTTCCCATTTATCTCACAAATTAGGTTATTCAAACTATATTGTAGAATGTTGTATTGTCTTCTAAACACAATCTTGCAAAGTATTTTCATTGCCATAAGATATATAAAAAGAAAGAATACATTTAAACAGAAATGTTCTTCATTTATCTTTGTTTATATAGTAGTAGCAATTTTGGTGGGTTTTCCCGACAAAATCCTTGATTTCTTAGGAGTAAAAAGATGATTCATAGAAAACAAGATAAACAACAGATTTTCTATGTCTCTGCTTCACATAAACAATAAAAGAAAGAGAATATTAAACCCCAGATATTCTAAAACTAAGATGGAGGCTACTAGGGGAAAAAATCTTTGAAGATCAATAGGTTCCCTTTCCATTAAGAGACCTGCCTTAGGCTTCTCTCTTCAAATACATATGGTAAAAAGAGGACATTTTCAATTATTTCTATTTTCAATTATAATATAGTTCAATTATTCCCATATAGTATTTACAATTTACATTTTTTAAAAAATTCAGATTCTTCAGTCACAAATTTTAGAATACACACCTGGCAATTTTATGGCTGATATAATATCACCGCTAAGTTTATGGACCTGCTTTATGCAACCACATTACATTGACAAAATTTTGCACATATTTTGGGGCTTTTGGCTTTTGGCACTGAAATACTCAACCATTATCTTCAAAATTAAATCATGTATGCATTTTAAAATATTGAAAAATAACATACCAGCCATTGGACCCTTTTTTAGTAGGATTCACTCAATTCCAAGATACAACATGCTAAAACAGAGTCACAGTTGCAAGCGGTGAGTTAACAGACACCTATATTTTTTGAAGAATCAATCAAAGAAAAACTTCTCTGATGATGTCTGACAGTCTCAAGGGAAGAGAAGTGAGAACATGAAAAGAAGAGAGTATCAAAAGACAGCTATAGCAGGTAGCAAAATGAAGAAAAAATGATGTAGTCAGTGAAGTAAATCTTCAGTTAGTTTCTTTGGTCTTGCAGAACTAGAATTTCTCTTTCCCAGAATCTTTTCTCTCTTATATGATCCCAATTTCTCTGAGAAACAGCTGAACTTTGGTACTACTCATTTCACAACTGCAGATGTTTGTGGCTATCACTTTTTCTTGTACTCTGAGATGTAAGCACATACACACATGTGACATACACACACACAAACACACACACTATATATAGAGACAGCTATAGATATAGATGATATAGATATAGATCTCACTCCAAATAAGTTTAGGAGACTTTGGCTTTATTGCTTTATTGATATTAAAACTCAGTTCTAGATTTTCTTTCCTTGTAGCTTCTATGCCTTACAATAGCAAAGAACATACTTGTGTTTTGTTTTGTTTTACAAATTATCACTAACATTAACTCAATTTTTATATATTTTATATGTGAATTGTTATATGTTTGGGACTAAAATGCAAAATATAAGTTATATAATATAAAATAAAAAAGATTCATTAAAACCATCATTCACTGCATTTAATCTAGTGCTCAAAAAAGGATTTGATCCTGGAGGATATAGATTCCATCAAATACACTTGGTGTAATCCTAACTCTAACTATATGCTACCCAATATGTTCCAAAGGTAGAATTAATTCTAAAATTTCAAAAATATATTGTTCTGTCACAATTCAATTTAAGCCATTCTAATCCAATTTATTTAAAATTCTGGAACATGTCTTTGGAAACATAGTTGCATTTTGTTAGTGACAGAAGAAAGAAATGATGAGGGCTTCATTCAGAGGTGGTATTCAGCAGGTTCTGACCAGTTCTGGAGAACCAGTAGCAGAAATTTTGAGTAGTTAGAACTGGCAAATACCACCTCTGACTGGCCCCACCCTCATCTATTCTCTGCCTGCCGAGTCCAAGCTGATTGGCTGGGTCTTCTTTTGTTGCTCTGCACAAGAAAATGGAGCTGGAAAGCAGGT